>JAYDZF010000008.1:16728289-16740778 GCA_034509105.1 Microcambeva barbata | reverse complement strand
TATGGATCTTACTGTGACAATTATCATGATTGCTTTGTGATGCAACTGTAAATAAAAAAATATGCATGAAAATTAACACAAACTCCAAGCCTTACCCCCCCACATCATGCACCTGAAATCGACTAATAACAACTTTGTTACAAACCCATCATAAATCTAATGCACACCCAACATAACTCGATGTAACGCTAACAAATCATTTCCTACGATCCTTTCATGAGTTTGTGGGTTATGATGTGCATTGTAAGTTAACTTAAGGCAAAAAAATGCAATACAACAACTGGAGAATGTGAACTCCTTTTATTGAGCAAATTGTAAAAAGTGAAAGCAGAACTTGCTGTGAAACCTTTTTCTTGACTGTCTGTAGAGGAATCCTGTCCTTACACAGGTGGATTGTTACACATAGTAAGAACCTGTTTGAGAAATAAGATTGTTAATAAATCTGCCAGTGACCAAAATGCATATAAGTATCTGGGGCAGTGCTTTCCTGATCCCCAGATGGGATGGTCTGTCTTACTATCTACACTTAAGCACATTTGAATTACCTTATAAGTTGATGAATATTAAGACAGAGTGCATCACTTTTCACTTTCTAAGTGAACACATTTAGCTTCCTGCTATTCAAAGCACTGGGATGTACTGGCACGATCACACACCATGCTCTACTGTAAAAGAGGACGAGTCTTAATGTTTTTTCCCCTGAATGCTTCTAAATGATTCAGATAATCTTATTACTGATCCCATAACTGATTTTTTTTTGTCAGCGAGATATGTATGACATGGCCACACCCTTTCAAGAGATGCAAAGCAAGGTTGGCTACCAAGGCAAGTTAAATATTTCTCTCTCTAGCACATGTGCATATATGTGTGCATATTTGGCCGAGATTCAAACCCAGGGTGTTGAGACTTGATGGTGTGTTTGTGCTGAGCATTGGATGCTTCCTTGTTTTTCACTGCAAATACCCTTTAAATGTATGGTATCATGTCATCCTATGTGCTCCCAAGAAAAATAGATCAATATGCTAACTAGTAAGATCTGTCTGTGAAGAGCTCCAGCTGTTTTGTGTTTCTGATTTTAATTATTTTGCTTCTTTGAGGACTCCTCATTCATCTGTTCAGACATCTACACTGAAGTTACTCGGCTACATAGTGATCTGTTCTTAATGTGCATAGTTTATTTTTAAATATGATATCTGAGGCAATCACACAATGTTCTGCTAGTTGAGGACAATGACTGTTGTATAAACTACAACTATGAAATGGTTGTATAAAAATCCATTTCCATACCACACTGGGAATTAAAGCCAGTAGACTGAATGAACCATAAGATTTTCAGCACTTTGTCCCAGTCAGTCAATTCAAGAACTGCAGTTTTGGAAATCTGACCATCATCTAGCCATCAGAAGAAGGGGAATGTCAGAAGTAGAGTACAATTCTTTCTTTGCATATCCTAACTCTAAAAGCTGGGGTCAGGGGGTCAGTCATTTGAAGCACCAATCTCTGGTTGATGGTCCAAAGCTCTACCCACAAGGTTACCACCATTCCTTTCACAATCTGGCCCTGGTGAAACTCGCTCAAATCCTTATGCTTGCCAATTTTCCTGCTTCTGACGTCAACTTTAAAGATACAATGTTCACTTTGTGTGTAACACATTGTCATCATGACACATATGTTACTGTGACATGGGATATGTCATCTGTCAGTGGTTATAACATTCTTCCAGGTCGGTTTGTAAAATCACATACTTCTCCAGACAGATGCAAAGGTGATGAACCACTGGAATGCAGGTTATCACTTTTGCATCTGTCTGGAGAAGTATGTAATTCAGATGCTGTTTTAAATGCCACACATTATGGGTATTCTTGCCAACATGGGCTATTTGTCATAAGATTTCATTCTAATGATGTGTAAAGGAAATAGTGTGTTCTGGGACATGGTTTTGTGAAATGTGTGATGTGTAAAGTAAAACCAAGATGAGTCGACGACTAATGAAACCCTGATAATGACCCTCTGTGAAGAAGCAGGAGGGATAATAAATATAAGGAAACGTATAATAAAAACGCATTCCGTGAATCTGATTAAAATGGAAGAATGCCATGTGAAGGAAAACACCAGAATGAATCACTTAAAGTAAATTAAACTGCATTATGCTTGGAAGAATCAAGATGGAACATTGTAATTGTATTTATCTGTTTAGTTGTCTTTATCTGAAGTGTGCAGCCTCCCTAGTGAGCTTCAGAAATATTTTTATTTTTTCCTTAATCTTTTCTTCTCTCTTCCTTCGAGATTGTGCTCCATGCTTCCTTCATCTCCTCGATTAAATCTTTCAGTTTATTCGTCCCATGAAAGTTAAGCATTGTATTTTAATATTCACATTTGTGTTCGCTTTCCTTCACTGGCTGCTGCTCCGAACTGATCTGATGGCTTCATTTAAATCCATATTGGTGAATTTATTTCTGTGCTGCTGTCAAATATGAAGATATCTTGTGACAATTACTGAAATTGAAATATAAAACATGACTTTCTGCTCTTTGGATTCTATTTTTTTTAACACCAAAGAGTGAGGTTTGGACAGGAGTTGCCTAGTTGATGAGGTCTGGATAGCTGATTAGGTGCTGGACTAGTTGTTGGTTCTCATAAGGTTCATGCAGTGGTAGCTCAGCAGCCAAGGTATTTCAGTAGTTATATGGTAGATGGTTCTGGACTGGGCATTGGCTCAGGTACTGGACCAGTAATTGAAAGATTGTTGGTTCTCAGGATTCTGGTTTTCATGGGATTTGGGCAGTATTACATGTAAACATTGAGGGTCATCTTTAAATGTAATGGTTTTGACCAGAGGGCTGTCAATAGCTTAATGGATCCCACATTGTACTGAACTGTTGGCAGCAGTGGTTGTTGGTTAATGGCTTTGGAACACTTTTAAATGTGGTTGACTCAGATATAAAATATTAAATAACATCACTCCACAAACCATAAGGGGCCTTGCTCATGAATCCCAGCAAACAATTTTTTGTGTCTTTGACTTTTGTCCTGATTTTTGCTTGGGTCTACCAGCTTGGGATTAACTTGGCAGATGCTTGGCTATTGAAATTTGGCTTTCAATCGCTGTGTGAACTATTTACCAACTCCAGAGTGCTCGGGGACTTGTTGAAAAACTGTTTGAGTAGCCTGATTGACCGTGAGTGAGGTGCTGAACAGCTAATGTGAATGCAAGATATGGAGTTGAGGGGAAATGAAGAGGAGAACTTGGCTTTATTTCTTTTCATCACCCCATATCTGTACTGAGTAATGGCAAAAAAGTTGAATCTACGGAATGGTAGGAGCCTGAGCAACAATATTCAATTATTATTTTTACTCTTTGATTTGATACTGCACATCAGCACCCACCTTTGACTGCTCGCACCTTGCATTTTTAAACATCACTTCTCAAGTTGATTCAAAACGTAGTTGTTCGAGACCAGAGAAAAGCTCGTCCATGATTGATCAGTTGTGTAATGTGAAATGTACAGTGACCTGACAACCGGGAAAGTTATATAGTGTGAGTTGGGTAATAGCAATGGACTGCAAGGTAATTCCATGCAGCTCTAGACTGGTTGGTAGAGAATTAGAGGGCTAATTAGGATGAAGTTTGTGTTAGCCTGAGGTCTGGGTGAGTCTGATATTGGCTTGTTGTAGACATCAGAGGTTATTAGAAGGTCGGTCTATGTTGGTGTGACACAGATATCAGATAATTAGATTTAACCTGTTTTCTGTGATTAATCAGTGTGCCTCAGATTATGTTCTGTATTTTACATTTTTTTTGCTGTGTCTGCAGTGTGGCAGTCTTTTCATAGCTGATGAAATACATCGTCTAGCTGCATTTCCTGACCGTATCTCTTCTGTCAGTCAGTCCCTGTTTTCTGAAAGATGATCACTAGGCACTGAAATTTCCTTTTTTTCCTGGCTGTATTTCTTTATCAGGGAATGGAACATGGGCACATGCTCTTTGGAAGCTTTTGCGGTGGGGGTGACCTTTTTATTCTCTCTTTTTTTGGACTTGTATTTCATAATTAAGCTATGCTATTAGGCTTTGAGTGATGAACTGGTACTTTGATGTTTATCTGGCAAAGTCATAAATATTTTAAAACATTAAGCGTTTTCACATCTCTGATTATAATTGCAGCTTGCACCATCTCCACCCTGACAGGAGTGTGGTCACCACCCCCTCGCTGGCGATTCCAGTTGTTAATGGATCATGTAGTGTGAACCTTACCAACTTGAATGACTCCCAATGCAAGAGACCCAGTCATGTAGATTGAACCAGGGGACTGGTAAAGTTATGTATTGTGAACTGGGTATTAGTGAGCAAAAACTACTATCCAATAATCAGTGTCAAGCCCAAACCAGGATAAATATGGAGGGTTGTGTCAGGAAGAGCATCAAGTGTAAAAATTGCTGAATTTGGTTCCTCTCCAGTTCTCCCTTTGTGGCCTTATTTATCTGCTTTACTGAGGCATCTGCTAAGGTAGACATTAGGCAGCAAAGCAGCGGTTTTTAAAAAGGCCCCTTATCTTTTGTAGGATGATTTAATTTTAAGAGAGGGGATGTATATGGTAAATTTAACTAGACCGAGTACAAAACCCTGTGGGACTCAATGACATATGAATGCCTTTCCAGGTAGAAAACCAATCAGCTGCCATGTTGATCCATTTAGTTCAAGGTTGAAGGAGGGCAGGAGAATGCCGTGAATTACCGTTGTGAAGGCTCCTGATAGGTCTAGGAGGATCAGGACGGATGACAGCATTAAGCTTTGCAGAAACAGCCACGAGGGCCGTTTCTGTGCAGTGCTCTGCCCTTACTGATACTGATCTTGAAGGTTATTCAGGTGCATTTTTTCCCTCTGTGTAACAAATTTATCTATTTTCCATGGGGCATATGAAATGATTTGGGTTCTAAGTGCAGAGTCCATTAAAAAGTTTTTATTTTTTTTTATTGGACTAGACAAGATTATACCTGTGTAGACATGCATGTAATGGACATGCATTGTCCATGAATAGTGGATGATGTTTCAATATAATATAATTAGGGCTGGCATGATCCCACTATGTCTCCTACTATTTTTGATTGTTGATACTGATACAAATCAGATACCATAATCTCTCCTATTAAACAATTGATCTGTAATAATTCATGCCTCAATGCCCACACAGGTCATCATTTGTATCACTTGTGAGGAATCCCATCAGGTTCCTTTTTCTGTAAGAACAAGCCAATCATATTTTGTGTATGCCTCATTTGACTATTGGCTTTGGGTAAGTGTTTCAAATGTTTACTCCAGATGAGCTTTTTAAATCAGTAGGCACACTTAGAATCTTGGGTTATGTTAGGCCTTTTGTCTAATGAAGTCCTCTGGACGTCATGACGTTTTAATGTCCTGATGATGCAGTGTACATTTTTAGACCTCATAGACCCAGAAAACAAATGAAGAATAATAAAGAAATGAATGCGTAGGGGAAAAAACCCGGATGTGCTGTGTTCATCTAGTGAATGGTGTAAAGACATGTAGTCATTAAGGCTGCTTTGAATTCTGCAGGACTCGTGTTTCCACTTATTGTGTCATTTAAGTGTTTCTTTGTCCTTGAGGGGCATACTGGAAGAAAGTGTGGACAATTGGCTTCATGTGTAACACTACAGACTTTCTCCTGCACTACTACTTCACACACAAGAAGATATGATTTCGCTATAATTAATACTAAATGTGATCGGGTTTAATTACGTGGAGCGTTGTGGCATATGGAAAACTGTGACCTTACTCCAACAATCTGCTGTGCTGTAAGTAAATCGGATTGTGTTGCCAGGATCACCTAGAGTTGAATGTTTCCTACAGCTGACCTTTTTCATTAAAAGTTCTGTTAATTAGGGAAAACTGTCTCTCCTAATTAGGGAACACTGTCTCTCCTAATTTATGAACAGTGACTAAATTAAATCCCCAGTTCAACCAAACTCAAACATCCAGGCTATCAAAAATAATTAACCATGCTGGAGAATAAACCAGAGCTTGATGCTCTTGATGAAGCCAGCCATTGCCTAGTGTTGCTGTTGGGCCCTTGAGCAAGACCCTTAACCCTAATTGTTTAGACTGTATACTTGTAATGTAGGTTACTTTGGATAAAGGTATCTGCTAAATGCTAAATTATAACCTTAGGAGCAAAGAAAGGCGGCATTTCAGGACGCTCAGTAAGTGTATGTGCAACCCCCTGATTTCTGAAGGCACATGGTTGAGAAGGGTTGCTTTGCTATTGTCTAGCTCATGCTCATTTTCTCAGATGTCAAGTCTTTCAGTCTTGGTTTAGTATTGTTAGCTTGGCATAGGATCTAGTATAGTTAGGTGGAATTAATTATTTGTTACTGGTTTGTCATGTGAACCTTTTGCCTTGTTTGTGTAAACCTGTCTTGTTTTTGTTAAACATCTTTGGAAGTGTCTCCACCCATTTTTGTCATGTGTTCACCCAATTCTTATGTGCAGAAGAGTTTTTACAATTCATTTAAATGTCATGATGAATGCCATGACCTATAGCTCTTTGTAATGTCACATGAATTTTGTGTCCTTTTAAAATGTGTGGAACATAACATTTCAAGTGACTGTAATGTACTCTCAAACTTTCAGCTTAATTAATAGCTGAATATTGACCTCGTTACATGTTTTAGCCACTCCAGTTTTCTGCTTATCAGACTTTTGTCTTGGTATGTTGAGTTGTTTTGGTTCTGATTGTTTCATCATGGGAGTTGCAACAGACTTTTGGGGCATCTTTTGAGTGAATCTCCCTATAGTAAAACTGACTTTCCAGAGAACAAAGATAATTGACATTGCATGTCAAGCAACCAGACACATTTTGACATGGTGCGTCATGTTCCTAAAACAGTTTAGTCCAGTTTTTAAAACATCCGAATCGGCTCTTTTTAGAGTACGTCACAAACCCTCTCATATATCTAAGTTCATTCTGACCCCACTAAAACCAATGGCCCAGTATGTTTGCAACTGGTATGCACCTGGAAGTTTTAAATGGAGAATAAACTTCACAGCTGCTTTCTGCACCCTATCTCTTAGGATACTCCTTCGTGGATACAATTTCTTATTATAGAATGAAGATTTGAGTGGTCTAGTCAATCTGTGGCATGACCTTAAACAAGCTGTTCATGCTCAAACTTCCACCGTGGCTGAATTACAACGATTCTGCAATGAAGTGTGGACCAACATTGCTCCACAGAGATGTGAAAGACCTATTGCCCGTTGAAAACACTTGATTGCAGTTAGGTTTAGGGGGCAACTATGTTTTCACATAGGGTCAGTTTGGTTTTGATAGCTTTTTACCATATTAAATGAAATCACAAACGTTGTGTTGAATACAGTATTTTTTTTTTCGAATAAAGAGGGATAATAAATAGTTTATTTTTTTGGGAAAACATGAACTGTATCACTGATGTGAAAAAGGCCCTGAAAAATTTGTAATAATTCTGGATGTAATGGTGTAATACCACAATCTGACAATCTTTTCAGCATCTACATGTTACATGTGTTTTTAAAAAAACAAATACATGTTTGATTTGTCCTTTAATTCAAGGTATTCAGGTTTATAAAACAAAGGAAACAGCTTCAAAACACCAGGGAACAAAAGTGAAGCACGATCCTCTAACCAGGACTCATCAAATATTTAAAATGTTCTCAAAAATGATTGGAAACAAGTAGAACAAAGTTTGTCATACCGGAAATCCATTTCTTTTGTGATTGAATTTAGTTTGTTGGTGTACACTTAATCTCACCTTGTCAAATGACAGTATGTGAGAAGAATTTCAAGGGATTAGAAGTAAAAATGGTCAGGCATACTTTTTAAAAGGTCAGTGGTCACCATGAAGCTTGAGTCAGTCTTTCTGTGCAGTGACTACAGATCTCTACTGTTATGAGTAATGGCGTTTAAAAGCATGTTTACTTGTCACTTGATCTGTTATATTGTATTTTTAATGTTACTTTTATTTTGTCCAAAAAGCTAAATCTTAGTGTACTTGGTAAATATTGTGAAATATTGAAGCTGGTACATGGCGAGTACATCTGTTCCCTCTATTCTCTTGAGAACCAGCTTTCATAGATAATCAAATACAAGAGTGCCAACAGAACATCTGTATGGGCTTATGTACATAATAATAAACCTACACTGCATCATTTAATTGTGTGTTAATATGTGAACCAACCTAGGTTTTTGTTTGATGTGGCAGGTCCCAATTACAAAAAGGTAATCAATAATGAACCTATGGTTTTTTTGCGTACTTATCATGAATGGGTCTGAGGATTCCAGATATTGATTGATCGTAGTGATATAGAACAATATAACTTAATGAAAGTTAGTTTAGTTTCCCATAAACACAGTTGTCTGTGAAATTACAAGCACGTTTTAATTAGTTCTTTTTGAATACATCTATAATTGTGCACTTTCAAGGAGCAGTCCCAAAGTTCTGCAACTGAGTTTTTATTTTACATTCTTTAAGTGATTTGAAGTATTTTCAGTTTGTAGTGTAGTATCGTATCGGACGGTAAAAAGAGTGGTACCGAGCCAGCCCTAGTAAAGTGTTTGAATGTTTTTGGACATGCATCCATGATTACTGAAAATAACAGAAGTAGAATGAATTAATCTTAAGCTGACTGAATTCCAAAGCAATAATCAGATTGTACGGTGCATTAAATTCTCATACTTGCGTGTCCACCTAAACCCTGCAACTGAATCTCAAAAGTTCCTAGTAGAAAGCAGAAGTGTATAGAGTAAATTGCGATGTTGCTATGCCAACACACAGCTACCACACATTTATAAAAGTGAGCATCTAGGTGACAGGTGACCGTACATTTCCTAAGAATTGAGCACAGCCACTAGCCTGTTCTCACATGTAGTTCTACACTGTACATTCACATAAGAATAACAATAATAGTATCTATGGCTAGGAGCCATACGGACTGCACAACTTCTGGAGATTTATGGACTCAGGGATGTAATTGGAAGTCTTGTTCATGCTCTTCCACTGACATCACACAGCTAGACATGGCCCAGATTGGTTGGAAGGATCCCATCTGAATCATGTTCATTTAAATCCTAGAACCAATTCTTTTATCATGTCACTTGGTGTAACATGACATTATAATCCCCATTCTATTGCCTTTTAAATTTCCACTAATCTCTTCCTATTTTTAATTGCTTAAAAGCCTCGCGGTTAAGGGGCATGACTAGTATTTGCAAGGGTGAGGGTTCAAGCCTCCCGAGCAAGTCTCTTAACCTTTAATGCTCAATATTTAACTTTTGGATAAAAGCTTCTGATAAATGATACAAATATAAATGTAGGTGCCAAAATCTTCAGTACAAAAGCCACACTGAAATATTATTGAGTTCAGACTGACCATTCACTGGTATAGTTTTGTTTTTGTTAAAAGTAATTAATGTAAAATGTTCTTCAGTCTTCTGCAGTCAGGACATTTAAACATGAGTTCTTTTTTACTCAAAATAATACAAACACATATCTGAACCTGATTACCTTCTGCTGGCTCTGAAGTGGTGCTCTGAAGTTAAATTGCATGCATTTTGAAGCATGCACCTAATTTTTCTTTTGTGATATAAAAAAATCCCATGAATAACTTCAGGTTGTAAGATCACATTTTTGCTTTTTGTTCCAGGCAGCATTTCTGTTTCATTAGGCTGCATTCACACAAGTTGCACTCTTGTTGTTTCCTATAGAGCTGCTTTGATTGTAGTTAACCTTCTCAAAGCACTTCCAATGAGAGGAACTGTTTGAAGTGGTAAAGCCACTCAGCCTGTAAAATGGAATGTCTTTATAGGATATACAGTATACACTGGGGGCCAAATTTGAATAGAAAACCTACCATTTTTCAAAAATATTTATCAAAGCTTGCAAGTTAGACACTGAAATGGACTTATTGCACACAATCCATGTCATAAAGAATTGTTGACAATAAAATCAGTCAAATATTAACTAAAGTATCTTATGCATAATTTCAAGGCTTATTAATATTACTAGTATGTGTAGCAAGTGTAAATGTAGTAATGAATATCTTTAAAATAATAAGCCAATGTGATGAAGCAATACCATACAAACACAACAGACTGATCACTTCTGTAACATTTTTGGAAACTGCTGGTCATAACCATGTGCTACTTGACCCCCCCCCCCTTCCCAATCAAGATTTTAAGGGTAATGCACAGCCTAATATAAGTAATATAAGTGCATCCTATAAGGATCGGGGTGTGCAGAGAAGGCTTAACACATTGTGGAATAAATAAAATAAAATGCAAATAAAATTTGCTTTGAAATTGACAATATTTTTGGAACATACCAAACCAGAAATAGAACCGCTTAAGAGTATATTATGTAAGTTATCTAGGGGATGAGAGCCAATAGCATTCTGCCCCTTCTTGGCATTCTGCAGCAGGTTACACAATACTTGGGTCATATTCATAAAAAATAAAATAATGGGAGTGTCTGCAAGCATGCTAGTTTTTTTTAACTAGTTAACCTTGAATGGCAGCTGCAAATGAGCGGTATTGTAGTATTGCTCAAGGAAATACTGCACTGGAATCCGAACACTGGGTCAGGCATCATATGGCACCCCTGGAGCAGACAGTGTTGGGGGCCTACTCAAGGGCCCTGCAGTGACTGCATGGTAGAGCTGGGCTCCAGTCTAAACCTCAGTTAATGATGCAAAGTACCCACTAGGCTACCACCATTCAAATATGAAGAATGCTAAACATGACTGACTTTGTAGTAAAACACTCATGAAATTCTAATTCTCATAAGGGAGATTGTGATGTCTAATGTCATTTATTGAAAATATTAACCTTCCTATTTTGTTTGGGTTAAAGTGAACCATCTTAGTCTTACAATCTGTTCCATTGTCGGTAGAAGTGAATTACATTTCTCTAAATATTGATGGAAATGGTTATTAATGATAATAATTAGATATAAAGCATGATTATTGGAATATTTTAGGTTATGGCACTTGGAAAATTTAACGTGCCAAATCTCATTGAGCCAGGAACATTGTAAAACAAAAGTCTTCATAAAAGATGACTCAAATTTAAACCTTTGTTAGAATTTGGTGTTCTGTGGAATGGTGAGAAAAGCCCTACTAAACACAGATTGATTTATTCTGTAGATTTAATGGTTATTCCAAACAAATCTGTATTTTCCAATGTTCACAGAGACTCTTTGCCGCTTATTGTTCTGAGACTTAATAATTGCTTCACTGTGTGGATACAGCCTTTAAAAATACATAAATAATTTAAGTTGGGTGTAAGATAATTGGATACAAATGCATATGTGAGGACTTTCAGCTACTACCTTTAGAGGTCATCAGATCAGACCATGATCATTATTTATCTGGCACAGCTTTACACTGGATGCCAGGGAGTTCAGACTCTTGGTGATGGTGTGCTACTGGAAAATTCTGCTACTCCACATGGTTCCTAAGCTACAAATACAAATTATATAGTCATGGAAAAAATACCACTTAAAAATTACTTTATTTTGATTAACAATTTTTAAGTATAAATCACTATCATAAGTGGTCTCTTATTTTTTTTCCACGACTGTATATAATTCATAATAGCCATATTGGTGAGAAAATGAAAAGCCTTAATTTGTTTTTGTACCTGATGTATGACCAGGATTCCTTAGTATTATACACCTGTTTCACACAGCCAGCTTGTTTGGAAGTTGAAGTCTGAGTGCAGGGTCCGCAATTGTGTGGCACTTCTGCAGCAAAGAGGGCCTTCCTCAAGGACCCAACAGTAGCTGCATGACACAGCTGGGATTTTAGCTAATTCAAGCTGTTTCATCCGCCATCCCAAACTTTTCCAAGTTGGCTAACATCATCCCTATTTTGTTGGAGTAAAAGTAATGGGGTTAAATGACTTCTTTCTTTTTGTTAGAATTGTGCTTTTGAGACAAAACTTGTCAGCACTAGTGCAATCTGTTAACTGTTAAGATGAAACATCCGTTCTGGGGCACTGGGTTGTTCTAGAGGTCTACTGCATGAGGTCTTGCGCTCCCATCCCAGGCAGTGTAACTGATTTGGCTTCATTAAAGCTGTACAATGGTCACAAAAGTAATAATCTAGATGCCTGTTGGTGACATTTGATTCGAATGACATCCTTACATGTCTTTCTATATATGGTAATATAAGTAATATAGAGGGCTGTTCTGAGAAAATGCATTTGCAGACTTCAGGTTTGATTGACGGACCATGTTTCCACTTTCCTTGGCAGGCTTTTCCAGACAGTTTGATGCATGCAGCAAGGAAATGGGAATAGGTGAAGTGTCGAGAGTTAAATTGAGAGAGAACTGAAAACAAACAAACTCCAACAAAAAAAAACAAGTCAAAACTTTACAATATTGCTGAGCGGTATGATGGTTATTCAATATTCTGGCTTCAATTCCTTACAATGCCATACTGTA
>JAYDZF010000008.1:16655127-16673081 GCA_034509105.1 Microcambeva barbata | reverse complement strand
TTTTTTTTTGATAGATTCCGATATGAGATGCAGGACCATTCATTGCTCTAGAGGGCAAAATGTGCGTGGATTGCAGGTTTGATAAATACTACGCAAAATGAGGATGCACACTGCTATTTGTGAACTTGCGTAGGTAGTAAACCTACCCCTGTTGTGTAGTGTGAACTTTGTCCAACAACTGACTCATCCCTCACCAACAGCAGAATAATACATTAACTAATGCCCATTTCACAGACATGTTGCACATGTTGCCTTATGTTTGAAACATTGCCATTGATGTCTGCTAGAAGGGATGTTTGTCTCTGGCCTGATGTATGGACAGTGAGAATGTGAATGATGCTGTTCACGTAGCAGCGTTGTGTGCACTGAAAGTTTAAGTCCGACCTTAAACACTGAGCTGCTGCTCTAGATACAAATTCCGTCCTTCATAAATCAATAAAATCAAACCAAGTGGATGAAAAGCCACCTGCAGAACTTCTGAATAAACTCCACATGCTTCTGATCCTGTTCCAACTATAACATACATTTTCCAGCACTGTAGTGCAATTTAACCCCACCAGGTTATTGGTTCTCTCTTGCTACTTTCTTAGTTCTCTTCTTTGGGCTCTTCAAACCATTCTGTCTTTCTTATCCACTCTGGGAGAACAAAGTGATATGAATTGACCCTGTGGTAATTTAAGACACAAGAGCTTTCAGTTCACCCCCTGTCACTTTTCATTCTTTCATCTCCTGCTGTGGTTAATAACATTACGTCCGGTCTTATGGGAGGAAAGAGCTGGTTCGACTGGGAGAGAGACTGTGGTTTCTTGCCAAGGTCAGAAGAAAAATCAAGTACTTAATGCTGAAAGAGAATTTATCTGAATTGACCTCTTATGCTTTTAAAGTGATCAACAATAAATGTCAGTCAAGCTGAGAGTTTATGGAACAGGCTGTTTGACTGGCATGTCAGCCTCTAGCTCCAGAAGTTCCTGGAATGTGACATATTTTTTTCCATTCTCCAGCCTTATGCAGTTTACAGCAAACTATTAGTCTGTTTACATAAATAAAAGTTCAATGACTATTAGTAATACTTTATAGACTTGGTTTTAATACCCAGAGAATTATCCGGATTTATTTACAATCCCAAATCAGACAAACGTTGGCACATTATCAAATGACCGAACCCAAAATGGTTCATATTTTTATCTGCTTCACTTAATTTTATTATTATACATCCACTATAACACATTCCAAAAAAGTTGGGAGGACATAATTCTAACACGCATTCAGTGTTCTTTACATTTTATTTGATTTGATTGCTTACCGTTCGCAACCTGAGGTCATCTTGCTGATGTACAGCTGTAGGCTTGACCCAATGTCATTAGGGCAGCACTAGCTCAGTAGTTGGGCTATGGGCTATCACTCTGAACACTGTTGGTTTCAATCGTGTTGGTTTTAAACATAAGTATTTTTAAGTAAAAATTTAAAAAGCAGAAAGGAATGTTGGTGTGTTTTAAAGGGTTTTGGGGAAAGATTTCAGCTATTTGCTTTTCCATGCAGATGAGATTTCTTCATAATAACCTTTCAACACTCAGCTGCAGAGAGAGACCAGGTATCATTTAGTTACCACTTCAGATTTGCTACATCTGTAGTGTGCAATCAAAATGCTACCATTGGTATTCTAGACTCTTCACTTGCAAAAGAAATAAATAAGTGAAAGTGAAGGCCTCTAGTAGAGCTGATGGGGTTTTAGAACTGAAATCCTAAGTGTGTCAACTAACGGATGTATTTTTTTCTTTTTTTTTACGGCTCATCAGATGCTTCTAACAAGGGCAATAAAAAGTTCTTCCCTCTGGCCCTTCATTATTATTCTTCTGAGGCGAAACTCGACCATGGCTGGTTGAACCGCTACAAAACGACGAGGAAAGTCATAAAGCAATTGCATGAGGCACTATATTCTCAGAGAATGACCTAAATTCTTGATTGACATTTTTATAAAGCTCCCTGAGTTTTGAAAAACCATCTTAAGGAACACAAGAAAAGAACTTGCATCATTAAAACTGATCTATTTCGTTGCTGGGATGTTTTTTACAAGTTCTTCAGATTGGAGCTCACTAAACTTTAATGTTAGCTAACAAGCTTTTCCTGTCAGCTAGATCTGCAGTTTTGCAACAGACCTTCCTGTTAGGTGTTTTATCCATAATCCTCTCGAGGTCTTATAGTAAATCTAAGTGCAGTTAGATGACCTGGGTAAAGGTTTATATACTTATAAGACGCATTTGCTCAAAACTGCAATATGCAATGTTAAGCACATCTCACTGCTGCAAGAGGGGGAGTGAGGGAAGAATCAAACACGAACATTGAGGTGATACGAAAGATGCTCAGTTGGGAAATAAGCCTCATGTTAAACATGTCCTGAAGCAGCATCGACTACTCTGGGCTTTTTTTCACCCTCCCCATACTGGCCAAACTTTTTCTGTGTTGGGGTTGCAATGTTACAGATGCTTAGTAGCATTGAAGCTGGACACACCATGCAGCTCAGGAATGTTGGCTTCCTTCATGATTTCACACTGAAACTGTCAAGACTAAGATGCTCACTAGAATGTGAATTGTAAAGTTTTGTCGCTTAATGTAGTCAGCACTGGTTAAGGGACTGGGCTAGTAATGTGAAGGTTGCTTGTTCAAGCCTCATCACTGCCAAGTTGCCACTGTTTGGCCCCAAAGTTTTAACCCTTAATTATTTGAAATTGTGTTCAGACAAATGTAAGTTGATTTGAGTAAGAGTCTGCTAAATGCAGAAAATGTGATTGTAAAATGGCTCATTAATTTAGACTCATTTTTTGTCATATGTGCTCTCCTAAAAGCAAATTGTTGGAAACCCTAGATGCCTTAGACCTCTGCTCAGGCATCTTAAAATATAAATAATATATTTGATGTACAATAATCCCCTAAGGCAGCATTAGATGCCAATTCAGTGTAATGTAACCTCACAAAAAGTAAACATGGTGGATGATGCAAAGCGAAGAACTAACTAAATGATTATTTATGTTTACAATTTCTATAAATGTGAACAAGTGTAAGTTTGAGCTTGTCAGTGACCCATAACATGCTAGTTCTTAGAATTCTCTCTACTTGGATAGCTGCCCATGTAGTTAATAACACAAGGCAGCTCACTAGGTTTTCTATGGTGGAATTAGAATAATCTATCTATGGTCAGATGTGCTACAACTGTAATAATTTAAACAGTCACTGTTTAAATTATTCATCAGAGACTGCATTGGTATCATAACAAAAATATATCAAGGAAAGAATAATAAAGCCATACTAGTATATTTTTAATTGAGGTGTATAAAATATTCAGTAAAGCACCCGACTTTTCCTCCATGTTTAGCTAGTTTTTTTTTTTTTTACAATTAGAGCTATTAGTCTGAGCTGGATCCAAATTGGCTTTAAACTCTGTTTGACTTAACATAAAGATGTGGGTATCATCAGTGCACACACTTTTTTTTCCTGCAATTTTTGAGTGGTTGACTTTGTGCACCACGACACAGATTAAATTCTTTAAAATAATTAATTACATGAACGAGAACCAAGTTGCATTTATTTCCTCTATCACTGAAGCAAAGATCTATTTTTTATTTTTTTTTGGTGTGACTCAGAATTTCTAATTTATAGCATGTCGTTAATGGTGTCGTGAAATGACATCGAACTGAGCTGTCACACGCAAACTTCACATGTTCCGCCCTCACAAAAACATTTTGGTACCTTCATAGGCTACGGTGATGACTAGTGAAGGGCTTTGAATTCAGCTCTTTACACCTACACACACAGACACACAAACGGCCTTCTACACACTGTAAATACTACAAAACAGATACATATTTATGAGGGTGTCAGAGCGGCAACCAGCATATTGTAAGCTTAGTACCTTTTTATTTAGAGATATTGTGTGTGTGTATGCGGGTGTGTGTGCCTGCACGCTGCACCTCATTACCCAGCTCTATCAATCTTCCTTAGGCGGTGTGCAGGATAAAAGCCTGTTTGGAATTTGGACTGGATACTCTATTACTAAAAGCTAATCTAAACATGCACTGCACGGATGAGCCTAAACTTGAGGATCATTCCCTTAATATGATGTCAAAATAGCTCTGCCTCCTCTAGTATGTGGTACCAAGATCTTACAACAGGTCATTCAACCTCTAGTCCCATGAGGAATGATGTCCCAAATCTACATTTTCTCCTTTTATTCTCTTTATTTAGCATCATGCCTACTCTCCACTAATGCCCACCCTGCTCTGATTTAGGAGATCAAAGTCAACCCACACCCCCTCTGACACATGGGCAGCAGTCGTACACATTTTTTACTGGAAATGTGTTGACCTTCGTGCAAATCAGCAGTGTATGGAGAGACAGCCTCATCATGGTTCAAGTATGGGCTTTCATACAGCTCAGGTTGGCACTTGGAGTTCAGAATCATGGCGTACCACGGTACCTTAATTATAACTGATATTTTGAGGGAGAATGTGTCTTTAAGGGCAAATGCAAGTTTTTGTTAAATGTAAATAAATTCTCACCAGTTTTTATTGGTGGTTGACATGCTAGCGTGTTGTGCCACCTCGGCCCAATTGTTTGAATGGCATAAGGCTAACTGTGTTTGCAGAGTATATAAAAACTGATGTGATGTTAGATAACTGAAACTGACACACTACTGAGATGGCTGTCAATGCAGCAAGGCAGCTTACTAGGTTTCTGAATCATAAATCTAGGAGATAACAGAACTTCAACCAGTTGATATTCATTTGTCCAGTTCTGATTCTTGCATTCTATTTTAGGTGCATGTGATGTGTGAACATGAGCAGCTTGACTGAACCACAGAGCCCCCATACGCAGAAGGGTTTGATCACTGTGTGCTGTGAGACATTCACCAGGATTAACATGATCTGCAGTTTGAGCCACACTGGCACTTCTATTGGTCCATACCAGATGTCTTAGCATTTAGCCCAGAGTTAATGAGTTTTGGCCACCCAACAATTTGGCACCAGTCCATGGCTTAATCCTTCTCAGACCTCTGTGGGTATTTACTATGACTGCCTGTGTTCACCTCCTACTGTTTAGGAAAACTTTGCCAGAATCCCAACCCAAGGCCAGGAGAACCATTGTGAAAGGTGAAATAATAAAATGACCATTGCTTCACATCATACATACAATATGTAAAAGTTAGTACAACCTACACTTATTTAATATGACAACTGAACCTGTTTTTTGTGAGCATGCAAATTCATGCCTCAATATAATTTGGGCCAATTTGTTTTTCTTTCCTCTTTTATTTTTATTCAAGATAATTTGCATATATTCATGTATAAATATTGGAACTAAATTAAAGCTCGAGAAAGTGTTTTGTTAAGGAGTTCAGCCTTGGTATTTAAGCTTTTTTATTTAATGTCAGGACCTTAGCATTTCTGCTAGTTTATTTGTAGATTTTTAGTTCATACATTAAATTAAATGCTAATAATACAATTCCAAATCAGGATAAAACAAACATGGTCTTTCTTTATATTTACTTTAAACATTTGGGGTTCAAGTTGTCTGCAATGAAAAGTAAATGTCAATTTTTTAAATCTGAATTTTAACCTCAATTTCCTGAATTTCAGAAGATCAGAACACATCTTGGGCCAAGGCTTCCTGTCATACTCATCCGTTTACATAGTTCCCCCACAAGTTGACAGTCACCAAGAGAAATAGCCACTCGAAATTAAGTCAGCATTGACAAATGACAGAGCTAATTAGTGTGAGCATATTTTCATTTCCACTCCTCAATGAAATCTCAGCCTGGTCAGGTTTGTGAGACACCAGTCTCCCTTTATCAAGGAGGAAGCAGTTATTTTTTATTTCTTTCTAATAATTCTTTCTATAATTCATTCAGTTTCTACACCTATTCCTTACATAACTAAAACTCGAAGGTTACTTTGGCTATTCAGGTTCCTGTGCTTAGGTCCATTTTTTTTTTGCTTTGGTGAGTTTTCCAGCTTTAAAACATTACAAAATAAATTATTTGCTTGTCGTAGTCATCCCTGCAAGCTATTAATGCTTCAAGAAACTATGTGTAGTTTAAACAAACATGGTTGACTAATTGTGTCCTTAAGGCAATGCATTCTGCTGTAGCATTCTAATGTGTTTTATTTACTTGATTTTTACTGAATCCCCTATTTTTCTATTTAAGCATTTTCTTCCGGTGTAAAAAAAATTGTTACCCAGTGGCACCCCCTCTACTACTGTTCACTGTTCAGTTACTCAAGGGGGGGAAAATCTAGCATTCTAAATATCTGGATATAACAGACTCTACAGTTTGTAGTTTGTAACGTGTTGGATCAGGTAATGACTGACAGTGAGTACTGAGTCAAATAAAAAATAACATTTGAGAATGCAAAAAATGTCAAGCATGTATGCAAAATATAGTTTCAAGAAAGCATGGGCATACACAAGCGTTACAGTAGTTGCTAATGTTAATGTCCAAGTCAAAGCATAATGTATTTGTTTCATTGCAAAACCACACCGCTCAATCACACTGCTAAGTAGCAGGTCGCTAATGACGGAAGTCATATTTCATGTTGTGGAAAGCACTCAACTGATTAGTATGTGTGTACATGATCTGCAAGAATGGATTTTTACCCAAATAAGATCCTCTGGCTAGAAATGTCCTACACTGGTTGGAAGTGCATTACCAAGACTTCCAAGTACTACACTGACCCACTAATTCCCCAGATTGGATCACAGTTCAGCATTCATTGGACCAGTTCTGTGGTCGTATTTACTCTACAGATCCTCACCTGCACCCCCTCCAGCAGCTGATGGATGCACTGCAGTCACCATGGCTTCAGATGGCTGTGACAAGCTACCAGGACCTTACTGAGTCAGTCATCGTACATTTACTATTTTTTTTTTTCGTTTAATCTTTTCTTTTCATTTTTGATATACAGTATTTCTACATATTTGCATTGGCTTTATGCTTCAACTAATTCTGTTTATTAAAATACAGATTACCACCAACCAGTACAACCCCCCCATGTCTTCCTTGACAAATATAAGGAGGTGCTTGAATATATCAGTTTGAAGTCTAGGTTCTTTCTGCCTGCTTTTACTGCTGGACTTAGATGATTAGCATTTTATTCTTGTCTCACAGGAATGGAAGAATGCTAATTACTTTCATGAAGGTTGACTTGACCTTGATTTTGGGGGATAAGAGGAAAATATCTGACTCTTAAAGGAGTGTCCTTTTTAGTGGCACAGATGGCTCAACAGCGACTTACAGCCCTTGACTCTGCCTCGGTCTGAGTGACTTGTATCATTCATGCAGGGGAGCTGAATTACAGCTCGAAGTCTTTCTACCTGTTTTCTGCAGAGATTTGATAATCCTTCCTCATGCGCCCATTAATAATTGCCAAAAGTTTTGTAGTATGCATTATTCATCTGCAATAGATTTAAAACCAGATACCCTTCCTTACACAACAGTCCTATTTATCCAGGAATCGGCACTACTACATATTTGTGCATCCTAGTAGTTATGGTGGTGACCAGAGTTTTGAACCGACATTCAGATTCTGTGGTGGTGTGCTAGCAGAGAATCCAACTGCTAGGCATGTTTAATGTTTACTGTGAGGTTTTATGTCATCATTGTTACCATGGCCATCAACTCTTCTAAGTATGTTTCAATTATTGAACTTTTTCTGACACTGTATTTAATAATACACTTACACACCCATCAGCTTCAATTTCTCTTATTGAAATTAGGAAATTTTTTTGGCCTGATTTAGGCTACAAATTGCATTATCATTACATTTAGCAATGCTAATGCATACTAATGCTCTCACGTCATATTTATATTTTTCTTTTTATGTTGCAGCAACTGAACAATTTGTTTGTCTACCATTAATATTTATTTCTGCTGTGGTTACTGCCAACACTTCATCTACCTAATGTTTTTTTTTGCCACTGGGGTTTAGATCTACAGTATGGGTTGGGCTTTTTCTTTGGTTGGGTTCCAAACAGTTTTATTTGGCTTTAAAGTTTGTGACCATATCATTGCCCTGTAAAATAATTAATGAATGTGTCAAGTCACATTATTATGAGCACCAACTAATATACAGAGTAACAGAGCAGCAAGAATGCAAGTGACTCTATAAGGTCCTCGTCGATGACTGCAGTGCATTCTATAGCTGCTGTAGGTGGTGTGGGGGAGGATTCTTAGAGCCAACATGACAATTGAGGTGGTCTCACAGATGTTAAACTGGAAAGGTGGGCGGGTGGATGGGATCTTCACAGATGGATTTTATAGCCAAATTGGTTGAGGGTGCTACCCACAAGCCAGATCATGAAATGTATCATTTTTTTATGAGCTGCATCTCTGGAAAGAAGGGAGTGGTCATCATGATGTGATTTGTTTAATAGGTGTGTCTAACAAATTATTTGCTGTGTAAATATTAAATACCAGAATACGAACCACTCGCGGTCTAATTCTTGTTTTTCATTTTTGGCACTATTTGATATCGATACATTTAGAAACAAGGGTGATGAATTTGAAACTGAGGGATGTTGGTAATTGATGAAACGTGCATTATGATCTTTGTTCATGATGAGCATGTATAAAACTTGGAACAAGGAATGAAAATTAATAGATGTGCTTTCCTACTTTTGGATGAAGCATTATATCAAAGAAATGAATTTCCCAACACATATACATTTACACGCTGACACACAGACAAAAAGATATTCACAGCTCAGCAGTTAATTAACGTCTACTGTGATCCAGTCCAGAATATCCAACCTCTGCCCTTATACACAGTCTTATTCTGTGATGTCATTAGTGCTGAATTTACATCTGGGATGTTACATTCTTGTGTTCACTGACCACAAATATTCACAGAGCGAGATGTCACGCATAATAAGGAAACATCTCACAGGTCAGCACTGCAACAACATTGGAAAGTAGTATGTGTGATGCTAGTGAGTCCATCCAAATTTTAATCACCTCTAATTTTGCAAGAACACTTCAGCATTTTACCTATTTCAGTGCAAAATACTTACAAAAGCAGATACAGCAATAATTAAGCCAATAACACACTGGCATACCACAGCTGACATGTGAGTTGAAATCTCATCTCTGCTAACGAAGGCTGGGCAATGATATGCTTATCCGTAGGTTTTGATGCCGGAGGTTCCTCATAAATGATACAATAATGACCTCAGTTGGCTGGTCGATTGCACCTGCATAGAGACCGGGAATAATTAAGATCAGTGGGTGGCACTACATGAGATCATGTGCAGCCTATTAGCACCAATGCACAGACAGCAGCTAGACTGGCAGTAAGTGGTTTGATAGTCATGATTTTCACAGGGATCTGAAGCTCTGCAGACAGCAGAGTACCCTTCCAAAAAGAACTTATTCATAAAATGTAAACGACTATGGAAGTGGTCACACATGCTTAATTGGGTTCAAGTCTGGGGAATTTGGTAACCCAAGTAGTACTTGAGTCTTGGTCATGCTCATACAGCAATTTGGGGACATTTCTAGTCAAGCTACCATCAACTCCAGGGAAAACGTTCCTACAGTGCAACTCTGAACAAAAGCACCAAACGATACACTGTGCATATAGCAACAGTACAATAAATACAAGAAGGCCTATAATAAATAAAGATACATTTTTTAACAAGTAATTTAGAGACCAGATTAGAGACAAAAATGGTTGAAGGTGATCAACAAGATCAAATTGGTTAAATCATTTTATACCCACCATGTAGAATGCAGGAAATAGTCATAAAATAGTGACTTGACATTGAATATCTTTGAATGGATTTAGTTTTTATTACTGTGTATGTTTTTAGATCTTATGACTCATTTTGCATTTCCACAGACTGCTATGTTTCAGTAGCTTCCAAATGTCACCGGGAGACTAGCAAATTCAGTACTTTTTTGTGTCTGGCCTGTGACCTTTCAGTTATGATGCTGGATGTGTTTTAACTAGCTGTCTGTTGAGGTCTTGGCCTGGTTCTGGGTGTGTGTAGGTCTGTAGAGATGTGTCTGGCTGAATGCACTTGTCCATTGTCTGTTATGAGAATGAATTGCTCTGTTTGAGTGCGTGTTGGGGTTAACATTTTGGTCACGTTCTTTTTTTTCCCCCCTTCACAAACTTCCTGCTGTTGCCACTCACACACACAAATCCCCTAAGACTTTTTCTTCACAAACCACCACAACACACAATATACTGCACATATATACTGTACTCACTATAGGTGATGAAACATTCGGGAGGTAAATGTGACTTGAATGATCACAGTGTTCCCCAGATTTCTCTCAATATTCTCTTTCTACAAATTACATTCAATCATATTAATGAAACACTGATCAGGCTTAGCATTATGACTACCTTTTGAATTTTGTATTGGTCCACTTTTTGAAGCCAATAGAGCCCTGCAACTGTGCTGTGCTGTACTGTGGCCCATCTGGCTTCACTCTACATGTGCATCAATAAGCCTTGGCTGCATATGACTGTCATCAGTTTACCCCCATTCTTGGACTTCTTTTGATAGATACTGACCCTCAGACTTGGAACACCCCACAAGAGCTGCAGTTTTGGAGATGTTGAGACACTGTCATCTAGCCATCACAATTGTGCTCTTATCAGACTCACTCAAATCCTTTTACCCATTTTCCAGCTGCTGATAGAACACATCAGCTTTGATTATTTCTTGGGAGAGATATATTGGGCAGCAAGTGATCATTTGATCCTTAGTGATATTCACTTCACCTGTCAGTGGTCATAATGTGTTTGTGTGTCTGAACTTTAATAGAAAGCTTGTCTGGAATGTATGCTGCTTCATGTGCACTGAAGCGAACACACCTCATGCCTGACCCAATGAAGAGGTGGTATTCATTTTAAAACAGATCAGTACAGACAGTGATTTTAACTTTGTTTTCTTCTGTATAAATTCATGTTTGTTTGTTTTACAAATCGTTACTATTTACTCTACTGCCCTTGAGTTAAATGTGCTGTATTATGTTGCAGTGAAATAAAGATTCAGAATTTTCTACCAATTAAACTAATTTAAAGTACAAGTAGGAGTAATTAAACAACACTCGAGATTAAAAACATCCTTCCCTGTTTTATCTAATCACCACTAAAAAAAGATCTGGGCTGTTTGTTATTCATTATCTTTAACCATTGAAAATGTAATGTGAGTCACTTAGTAATTGGCCAGGTGGTATTATGCTTAGTTTCATTCTAATCTTTATTGCTTTTTTAAAATTAGGTAAAATACTAATTAAAATAACTACATATGTCCTGTGGACAAATTTCCCATTTCATAATCATATTTCTAAAATGTTTGAGTCACTTACTATTTCCTGAGTAGGTTTTAAGTTTTCAGAATGTTGATATGGATCTCTTTCTCTGACCACTTCCTCTGTCTTTCAAAGCCATAACAAAACAATTATAATTATAGCAAAAATGAATTATAAAAGGTGAGAACAGACCGAGCCTCTTGACGAACCAAAGTCTTAAGTCAGTTACTGCGCACACACACAGTCAACTACTTCTGAACTACTGGTCTTGGTACACTTCTTGCTGGCATTTAAAACCTTCGGCTTTCCAGATTTTGTGTATTTATTGTATTCTTTGAAAAAGGCTGATGCAGGTCATTCAGTTGGTAGCACTGTTGGCCCACAACAAGAAGGTCATGGGTTTAATCCTCAGGAGATGTGGTCCAGGTCCTTTTTATGTGGATTGTGCATGTTTTCTTTTTTGTCTGTGGTTTTCCCGTTTGCACCAATTTCCTTTCATATTCCAAAAACATGTAGCTAGGTTATTCAGGGCCACTTGGATGCATAGACCAGTTCACTGTAGTGCTGGTCCCAAACCCTGGTCTATAGGGAGTTATTTAAGGAATGGTATCCGACAGAAAGCTATGCAAAAAAGAAATCTCCATGTGCCAGGGTGACACCTAATGGGAGCAGCCAAAAGAAGAAAAAAATGTCCACTATAGAGGTTTCACTGTGTATAAGTATTTGTTAAATACTTTCTATCTGAAATAAGCCAATAAACTTTTTCAGAATTGTGGTGTGGTATTGGATAAGTGTTAAACTCCACCCATTTCTCCTCCATTTGAAAAATGATATCCATGTCGAATGACAATTTAGGATGAGGGCCATCCCTTTTATTACAAACACAAGTTTAAAAGCTAGCTACTGTCATCGTATGAAGTGTTGGTTTCTATATCATGTGTAACTCGCACATTTGTGAAGTAATTACTGCAGTATATCTATTTTGGTGCAATATAGGCTTTCATCCAGATGACATCTGCTCATCTCAGCAATCCCTAGTTAATTTTTTAATGTGTAAAAGTGAGGATAATGAACCAGGATGGCTGCTTTTTACTGCATCACAAATGAATATGTTCATTTCAGATTCCATACAAGCAGTTCCATTACAAGCAGCAAAGCTGGCTGTATACAAATGAATCAATACGTCTATATGTAAACATAGAATGCCATAACTGCCCAAATCTGCTCTTGGTTATCATCACTGTCCGATTGTGGCAGGTTGATTTTCCTTTGTTTAAAGCAAATGCCAAAACTGTCTCTTATTGTCTGACATGTGCAATGTGGGGAGATTTATTAAAAGGTCAATTCTGGTCAATTTAATGCATTATTTCAAGCAAAGCTATATGACTGTAAAAATGCAGTAGTTTATTTTGGACTAAGATAACATGTATAGTTATTTCAAACACAGTAAAATGTGTCTTTAATAGGAAAGGTGATAAACATTGTGTCTCAACATTGGGGTGGCTTGGTGATACAATAGGATAAGCTGACATCTCACATAAGATGGGGTTGAATTGCCATTGTGGGTGTAGCTCATGCTCTTCCAGTGTCCATGTGGACTTCCATGTTAGGTGCTATGTTTTCCAACCACAGTCCAAAAACAGTTGTGCTAAAATTATATGATATATAAATTGCCCCATAGTATCATCATAGAAGTAAAAAAGGAAAAACTTGTAATAATTATTTACTGTTCTGATGTTTTAAAATGACCTTGGTTGGAATAAAAAAAATCCACAAAAGGATGGCCCAAAGGGTCAGTGAATATAACCATATAGATTTATGACTGCCATGTTTCACACCAGTTAGGAATGCAAAGTTAATCAATATTTACTTTAAACAGCAGCGGGAGCTGGTGCTATTTACCTTCATCAGCAGAGGAAGACTCTGCTAAATGGGGAGACAGGGATAAAATGTACAAATAAAATGTTTTTTCCATGTCCCCCTTTTAAAATAATTTAATTAATACTAGTTTATAATATTTGAGTGGAATGTAGATATTACCTAAGAAATGTTTGACCTGGGATTAAATGTTTGGCTTTTTATGACCTTCTAAATGACTCCTTGTGCATTTCTGGTGATATTTTTATTCGCTAACCACTTCTAGTAAAATTCACTTCTCACTGGAGATAATTACATGTTGGCTGATTAAATGGCTTAATAATCCTTTTAAGTTTAATTTAATACCTGGCTTTTCATATCATAGCACAGTGTGCTGCTTGTAGTGACCTTTAAACCTTCATCACTGGACTAGAGAGGATTTGTTATTAAAATTGTTTAACTGGACTTTTAGAAATGAGCCACTTAATTGTAAAGTTATAATGACCACAATTATTAACTACAGACCAACTGGTTGTAGAAAACATTTTTATTTCATAAATGGGTGATGTCCTTCCCAGTCTACCATATATAACAGTCAGGCATAACTGTGCCTACCCTTTTAATATTGTGTTGGTTCCCCTTTTAGTGTTTTCTATTTGGTTGTGACCTTTTTGCTTTTCTGTTCACCCACCCATCTATCAATCCATCCATCTATCTATTAGGAGGTCTGTGCTGCTCGTGTCTTACAACTATACCAAGCAAGTTTTTATTCTTTTTTCCCCTATAACGGGAGGATGACCATATCTGTTGGTTTTCTCCTGGCTCTAACCTTTGCACTGCACTTATTATTGTATCTTTTAATCTGTCTTTTCTAACTTGTTCTGCTTCACACCACCTGCTTGGAACTTCTATCTTTATTTTATTTGAAAAATTCAATCACAGGTGTGTATTCGGTTATCACAGCTTTCTCGTGTACTACATCAGCACTGCTGAGATCTAGATTGCCTGAGTTAGAATCCTAACTGTGCTGTAAACCTTACTGTCCGGTCCCTCCAGCACCTGCATTAGGGTGGATTGTTCTTGGCGTGACATGGCACGTATGGTGGTTATGGAAATTACCTAATGTTGAGTCATTGAACCTTCAGGATGGTATGAAGGTTATGGTGTCTGATACAAGCAATCTGATACCTACTGTCTCATATTTCGGATCATTTTAATATTAGTGATGAAGATAATGTATCAATCGTACAGTAGGTACTGTAACCCCCTGTACACCTTGAAAAGCACCAACAGGGGGTATACAGGCATCGATCAGAGTCACATCAGATCTTTGACAGATGAGAATTGTGGAAGAAGAAGTGAAAACACTTTTCTCTTTGGAACAGTGAATCTGGCAGCAAGGGAGCCGGGCTGGTCTGATGAACAAAATGAAGACATTGCGGGGAAAATTCAACCAATCCTCTAAATCCTTTCATCAGAGTTTTTTTTAATTTAATGGCAGTCAGCTGTCATGAATGGGATAAAGACAAAGGGGTTGGAGGAGGAAATGTGTTCCATTTCCCAAGCTGAAGTAACTTAGACCAGGCTTTCTCACAATGAATCCAACAAATGCTTTTTTATTTTTCACACGCACATGCATATCATCTAGGGAGCAAACTGGATTAAGAGTCCCATTGGTGGATGCATAAGAGCCTGGATTTAAACTCAGAATTTTCTGATTGATAGTCCAAAGATCTACCCGCTAGGTTACACTGGCCTCATAAATCTTTAGTAGCCATTTACACTGACATTTATTTAAGAAAGCACATTAGAGGGATATTTATATTTACCATTATCTGTAGAACAATTACTGCATTTTTTAAACCAAATATTACATTATTTTTTACAGGTGGTTTGTCATTTTTTCTTCAAAAACTTTGTGGTTATGCAGCTTGTCTGGAGGTCATTGAGTAAGACAGAAATAACTGATGGAGGGAAGGTTAGAAGAAACACTTTGCAAGCTATTTAAGTCTCTTGAGAGGTGATTTAGATGTCTAGTGAAATAAAAAAAAATGTATCTCTGGAATGTTGATGAAATGTTAAGACATCAAGAAGTTGTTAAACGTTCTAGATTTTTGGCGGTGAAAATGTATAAATTAGTAAGGAAGGCGAACAGTAGAAGAGCAGAAAATTACACGTTTTAGCGTTTTAAATCTTTTGAAGACAAAAAAGGTGTATTTGAAATGTTGACTGTTCGAACCATATGTGAAGACTGGATGGATGGGTGGATGATAAATCAGATAACTTATAGATCGATTATAAATGGATAAATGAGGGATGAATAATGGATAGATGATAAATTGATGAATGAGTGATAGTTATATGGAGGGATTGTTGTATGATGAATGGATGATGGATTGGTAATTGGTAATTTTCTCCCCAGAAAAGAAAGTAAAACCTTACACAACATATTTTTTTTTTTTTTTTTTAAATCACAAC
Organism: Microcambeva barbata; assembly: GCA_034509105.1. NCBI lineage: Eukaryota > Metazoa > Chordata > Actinopteri > Siluriformes > Trichomycteridae > Microcambeva > Microcambeva barbata. Next base: position 16,657,432 of record JAYDZF010000008.1, on the reverse strand, counting down.
AAAATTACAATCTAGAAAGACTTGAAGCAGTGTAGCATTTTGGTCAAAAGCTGTGGAAGGCTGACTGAAGACTAGGTGAGAAACACAACCTCTCTCCTGCATTGTTGTTCAAAGGATGACAAAAGCATGAAGGCTAAAAGGCTGAAACTGGCCTGAAGAAAGGTTGAAGTCTCCAAGGTGGTTTTGAAGAGAATAAACTTGAGAATGCGCAGCTCTACTATAAAGTGTTCTTGAGAGCCAGGTGACTCGAATACAACAGTGATAAGAATAGTTAACTGTAACAGCATAGAAATGAGATCCTGAGTTACAAAAAACAAATTTGCTTCCGTCCAAGAAATGGCACTTCATATTACTTGCATTCATCTCCTGTGTTAGATTCACTTAAAAAGTAAAAGCGAGGCAAAGCTAAATGCAATTACTGGGAATGAAAGGCATGTGAAAAATCTAAAACTGGAATTATCAGTTAGCTTTATATTTCTCATGGTTTTATTTGAGTCCACTTACAAAAATTGTAAGCTTTAAAAGTGCTGGTAACAGCCAGCGGGAAATATTGCAAGCAAACCAGTGCTGCTACCCATCTAGCAGGCACAATTGTTGATGCCTAAAGCAGACAAATTGTGCCACTTTTTATTTATTTATATTTTTTTGCTATATTGGCAGTCTATTGTTAACACAGGCGCACAAACCAATAGCATGTGCCCATAACAATAAACGGAATACAAACTGAAATAACTATTTTACATAATTCAGTTAGAGGACAATGGCTATAGATTAAAGACCTGACTGGTTACACTGTAGATCATGTTTACTACAGTGCATGCTTTGAAGATCGGCCAGCACTGGAGTCACCAGTAGCCTGGTAAATAAATGACTAGATAAATAAACCCATAAATGTTTAAATACGAGGCATTAAAACTGGAATGGTGTACTGGTGCAGACACTTACTGTATTTGGACATTTTAAGGTACTCACTATGGAGATGTTTGATCACTACATAGGACTCATTTCTCCATCACACACGTTCACAGCGTGAATGATCAGCTGAGTTTTCTGTGCTGAGACGCATTGGTGGATTTGCGATTTCAGTGGCACAACTTGACCAAAGTCAGTGCACACCGGGCTGTTAAAGGTAATGACAGGTGACTTGCTGATTAATTTGTCATGTTGCACATCCATTAATAATTAAGACAATTACATACCCTTTGCACGTTTTGTCCCGCTCAAAGTGTACTTTTCCCATTATTAAAATAGCAAAGACACATGGCCATGCCACAGAATCGAGGTGCGTTAAAATTTTGCTAAAATAGGGGCCCCTTGTCATGGTTTTCCAACCACAGTGTGACCTGTTGCATTGTCTCATCTCATGGAAGATAATCAACATGTATATGTGTAGGTGATCTGTAAGGATGGAGTCATACTGACAATAATGGATTCAGGGATGTAAATGGCCAAAGAATGCTATGAAATCATCACTCCTCATAACATTGCCACCACTAGCTGATTGTGTTCCAGTAGAGGTTGCAGGGTAACTATTTTCTGATGCTTCTTGTCTGACATGCAAATGTCTTCAGCCGAAGAAGCTGAAGATGCGACTCATTGGAGAAGGCAATCATTTGTCAATCACTGGTCCAATGATACTGAAAATGAAAAAAAAAACCATTTATTTAAAAGAACCTTCCCAAATGTACTGCCACCTGATGTCTATCCATACCAAGTCAAGTCAACCTTCCAATCATTGGATGTTCAATCCAATGCTGTAATTGTTAAAGCCATTTCTGTCAAAGGAACTTCATTATCAGTGGTAGTTATAATTTTTTTTTAAACTCAAGGTTAAAGTTGCAGTAAACCAGTTGATAATAATGGACTGAAATACTAAAAGTGTGTGTCTAAACTCTACTGTTCACAGCACTTTGAACCTTTTTTCTAAATATATACTTGTCTATATACTTTTACCCAACCAGATACAAAACAATAGCACTTTAGGACACTGAAAAGCTTTTGTAAAAATATTGGCCAGGGTGGAGATTTCCAGAAAATGTGTCAGTACATGAACCGTTATATAACTATTGCAGGAAAAACAATATGAGGCATCATAAAGTAAGAAGTGGAAAATCTATTTGGAGCATTTAAAGGGTCTTTCATTCACACAGGCTTTTGCCTTTTTGGCCAGTGTTTATACTAAGATGTGAACGTTTTCTTTGTAAAGCTTACCCCAAAATGGTAAGAGCGTGTTTTATTTTCACAAGTGTCTAATTAATAAGCATATATTTATTATTATATAATAAGTCAACTGTGTCTTTTGTGC
>JAYDZF010000008.1:16625474-16636837 GCA_034509105.1 Microcambeva barbata | reverse complement strand
AAAATGTACATGTCCTTGTCTGTTATAGCAATCCTAAATATGGCTTAACATGACATTTAAGAACAAATTGTAAAGTAGTTACTCTGAGTTTGTGTGTTGAATTAACAGATTTGAGCTATATGACTTTGAAAGGAACCAAATCATTATGGCTGGACAACTAGGCTGAAGGATGCCCGGCATTAAGTGTTCAAAGGATGCTGAGTTAAGTACTCACTGACAGTAGTCCAGGTAGGAACAGGCCAACAACTGCTGACAGCAAATGTAGCTGGTCAAGGACACTAGTCACCACAATAAAGGACTGTTTTCTCTGTTGAGGTCAGGGAAAACCAAAAGAGAGTATTAGATGGAGCTTTTATCCACAAGCTATTCGTACACTTAATGAAAATATCAATATGATATATTTTATCACTTAACGCTTTGGTCAATTTACACTGGGCACTTAATATTATTCAGCTGCTTATTTCTATTTTTATATTAATAAATAGTTGTACCATGTATGACTAGGTATGGGACAAATAAAACTTGAAACTTGACAAATAAGACTTTATATTAAAAAAAAATATTGGTTTAGACCAACAGAAGAGCCTATCTGGCTCAAACTGCAGGTCATCTTATTACTGGTAGTGAGGTGAATGTCGTGCACTCAGGCCAGTCAAGGTGAATGTAGTACCATACATGCCATTTAAGGTAGACAGTCTAACTCGTGTCCCACATTACTAACATTTACAATAGGCTTGCAGGCTTTGATTAAATTTTTTTCTAGTATTATAATTAACCTGCTAAATAGATGCTGGGATGCACTACATACATTATCACACCACATAAAGGTGTTAATTGTATTGTTAAAGACCACTGGTTAAATGCTTTGGGCAAAAAAGTGATTTTTGCAGCATTCTTGTGCAGTTTGGAAAACAATTCTGGCAATCCAGGAAATTGCATCAGGCAAAGAGTGGACGTTGTATTGCGCTATACAGAAGTTTAAGAACAGACACTGTGGATGTAAGGATGAGCAAAACACTTCGTTACATTCATGACAGGAAATGCTTCATCAGTTCAGAAGTCTCCATCAAACATGATCATGAACATTTCCAATTCACCTCACATGCAGGTTTTTGGACAGTGGGAGGAAACCAGAACAGACAAAGTACATGCAGGATGGACCTGGGGATCAAACCCAGGACCTTTTTTGTGAGGCAACAGTGCTACCCACTTAGCCAGTCTGCTGCCCCACTTCAATGGGAGTGGCAAGCAATAAGGATGGTTTTGGATCTTGAAGAATGTAGATAAAACTTTAATGGGTCCTTCATGGTGGTTGGCACATGAGTGATGATTAATTCATGGACAGCAGATTGTGACTCCGTATGCAATACTCTTTGTGATACGTTGTCTCTGGCAGGTTGACTTTGGCTCTGCATCTGTCCTCCGTCAGGATGTGGGTCTGCAGTGGTGAAGTTACAATTTATGAATGTGACATGACTACATTAAGAATGAAAAATGACTTATAAAAAGCACTTATAGAGAGAAGTCTCATTCTATATTCAATACAGATTTTACTAGACATCTGTGCAGACTTGTCTGACTGCTCAAATATCAAATAGGCCCCGGAGACACAAATTTCATTTTGCTTCAGACCTTGTTTCAGGACATTGTTTTAGCATCCTTTAATTAAATGTGTCTGTGATTAACACCTGGGAAAATTTACACAAACTAGTGTAATGATTGGCAGGCAAATAATAAAAAATCTGGAAGACAGGGTGCAGTGATATGTTGGGTGGAATCTTATTATAAATTGTTTGGAGGTAAGTTGCCTGTATGTGTAGACAGACATAAATAGGCAAATATTTAGACTTTGGTTATGCTTTATTCTGGTGTATATACCAACCAGGCATAACATTACGACCACTCACAGGTGACATGAACAACTGGTTATCTCTTCATCATGGCACCTGTTAGTGGGAGGGTTTATACTAGAAAACAAGTGAATATTTTTTCCTCAACATTGATGTTAGAAGCAGGAAAATTGGGCAGTTTGACAAGGGCTAAATCAAAATGGCTCAAAGACTTGGTCATAGCATCTCCAAAACTGCAGCTCTTATGGACATTCTAAATTTCTGGTGGTGAAACTGGGCATGCCTGATTGATTTTTCATGAAAAATCAAAGTCTTTTTAATGCCCCTTGAGTAACCAATCACTACAGCTTGCCTAGTGGTTACTGAAACTCTGTACTGTTCAGTGTGGTTGGTTTTAGTGTCATTTGGTAATTGAGTGAGCTCACCAATTACTGATAATAAGTCAACTACTTTACCTACATAAATAATTGAGTGTTTTTCCTAATAGCTTCCTTGTGATGTATTGTGTGGTCTTTAGCATTAGTGCAGGCTCACACACTACTCATTTATTTGCGGTATTGATCAAATTGACTAAATATGTTCAATAGTTAATCCCAGATAATTAGCAAATAGCTTCTCAAATGATTCTAACAACCTTCATTATATTAACGTGCAGAAACAAGTGTCCACATTTTAATATTTGAAAAATTCTGCAATTCTTTGTTGACTGTATTAAAAGTAGTATTAAAAGGGCAAAAGTATGTGGACACCCATGCTTATCTAGCATGACGTTTTCTGCATTGCCTTTTTTTTTTTGGAGAAGAAGGATGTAAAGAATATTGATGTGCCTGTCTTTTTTTAAATTGTCAATTACCTGTGCTGGAAGTTTTTCTGTGCATCACACTCTCTCCATTTCACACTTGCCAACTCCTTTGTTGTCACATTTTATTTTTCTTTCTTTTTTTCCTCCGAAGCTGTGATACTGGCTTGTCGTGGCATTTTGGACCTTACAACTGCACTAGGAGACAGCATGACTCCTTTTATGGAGTAGACCTGGCCCATAAATCACAGGGAGACTCAGCTAGTTGGGTAAGGATGCCACTCATGAGTCTCTTTCCACTTTGTATTCACTGTGGATCCTCCTCTATGGGCTGTTCAGCAGATTTGGGATGCATTGCAGTCAGCATGGATTCAGAAAGCTTTTTGACAAACTACAAGGACCTTACTGACTCACTTATAGCCTGGGTTGTAATAGTAATGCGACAGCGACTGTTTACTTGAGTATGAGTTCTGTTGGAAATGAGTAAGAAAACACTTTGGCAGGTGAACTAAGTCCAGGCTGGTTTAAAATATAAAGAATTAATGTCTAAACCTACTGCAATATTAGTAGGCCTGCCTACTCCCAACATAGTCAAAAGATTGATTGGTGAGTTATCCTTTCCAGTCTAAAAGACACTAGTTCCACACACATCAAAACAGTGATTCATATTAGACAGCATCAACAGACTTAATAATTACTGAACTTTAATAATTTTAGCATTTTTTATAAGATGCTAATTTATGTCATTGTGGGTTAACTGTTTTTTTTATGCTAAACTTCATCTGCTTCATCTCGCTTCCCTGGAATCACTGCAGCAGTTTTCCAGACTGTCAGATATTTTGTGTTCAACATTCTTTTTAAATATAGTGCATGCTTAAGTAAATGAACAACAATGTACATTTAAAAACCTAATTAGCTATACTAACACGAGTAAATGCAATTTGTTGATTTCCACCTCTGCTTGATGGTGTATTTTCAAACCACAATTAGTGAAATGTTTCCTTTGTACTTTCAAGTTCAGAATTTAGTTTGGTGTCACAGCTCTTCTGGAAATGATAATTGGTGAAAAATCTTACAATTTTGCAAGTGTAAGGGTGAATCACAGAAACATGGTCTGTAAAATGTTCTTCTATTTTGGAAATTCTGCTAATTTTGTATGTGCTTCAAATACATGTGATTTACAAGAAGCTACATTAACCTCCCACACTCACATCCTACATCTTACAAATTATGAATCTGTTATCTTCTAGTCTATTAGTGGATCACAAATACTTGTACTCAATGCAAAATAATTTAAACACTGACTTGTTCTTGCTTTAAACCTGGTGCAGTTTATTTGTTTTATACACTTATGAAAAAACTAGAATTAGAAATTTGTACACTTTACACACAGTGGAATTTGTCCTTCGCACTTTAATCTAATTTGCACTCGTTCACACAAGGAAACACTAGGAGGCAGTGAAGACACCTGCCTGGAGTGGTAGGCAGCCCTTGCCACAGTGTCTGGAGAGCAGTTAGTGTTTTGGTGCCTTGCTCAAAGGCACTTGCGTTGTGACCTGTCGAATCGAACCAGCAATCTTCTGATCATAAGCCCCAGTTCTCTAACCACCAGGTCACGGCTGGCCCTGAAGTACAACCCTTAGGAAATGTGTATAGTGATGCATAGGGCTGAAAGTTCTGGTTGTATCTCTCATAGGCATGTAGGTGTGTATACCACAGATATGGGAATCATAAAAGCTGAATTGGCTTCAATCAAGGCAATTGTTATGGTCAAATAACTAAGATTTAATATCCCCAAAACAACCATAGCAGCTGTGTTGTGTATCCACCAACAATAGTCAACGGATGTGCCAGGTTATTGTATGGCAGATGACATACAGACTATGGCAGCTGGTAGTGACAGAAGAGCAGATGAGCTACTGGTGAGGTGAATGTGTCAAAACACACTGCATCACATCTTCCTTTTTTGTGGAGCTGCATAATTACAGGGCCAGTCTGTGTACCCATGCAAATAACCTACAGTATGCACACAGGCAGTGGACTGAAACATCAGAGCACTGGAAGCTTTCCTTAATTTGTTTCACGGTTTCCTTGGGACAATTTTACACAAAGTTATTTATATAAATGATGGCCATGCACGTCACATTTCATGAGCTGGCTTGGTGGGTAAAAAATTGTGGAGGGCACTCAACCGATGTAGGTATGAATCCATCCTTGCAGATCATTGCATTGTCAGGCTGGAATACCCCACCACACTACGGAAATTGCCTGGTTAAATATGAAAACTGGTAGGAGGAACATTACCTATACAACCTAAGACCACCCTGGCACCTGAACCCAGTTGGGCATCTATTGGAAAACCTTTTAATGGCTCTGTGGGTCCTCAACCACATACTCCCCATCAGCTGTGATACACTGCAGTCATCATGGCTCCAGATATGTCACAACCTACAAAGTGATTCATTAGTCACATTAGATTAGTCTATTTCTAATAGCCATTGCCTAGTGGTTAAGGATGATGATTTTATTTAAATGCACCAAATGCTTCGAAGAAACTTTAAGCAGGGACAAGATGTGAATGCAAAGAACTTTGAAGAATTATGCATCATTGATGATGCACACATTTATATTATTGTACTCCTAGCAAGATACTTCTGGTGAGGGCCACAGAGTAAATAATCCCTGTATGTTAATCTAAAACTGTCCTGGAAGAAAAGATTTGTCCGGCCTGGCACTGTGGGTGTTACATGCAAAACACAAATACAGAAATGCTCAAGGTAATGCTGCCAATTAGTCTGATTTTCGGTTCATAAAAAGTACAATGTGCTATTCTTTTGCTAATTGCACACCCGAGTGTCTTACACAAAATGTGTTCATCTTTATCCTGACTGATTTATTTCCTCCATGCAATCTCCTGAGACATTTCCGTTCTTTATTTTGTAGTACTATAGTGATTCACTTGCTGCTCTTAAGTGTTTTATTTAGGTGCTCTGTGATTTTATCACCTCTGCTGTCCGGTCAGAATCAAGCACATTCCTTTTTCCTCTTTATAAGAGTGAAATAATGAGAGCAGATTTATCAGCATTGTGCTGAATTACTGTCCCTCATTATTTTTCACTGAGAAATATATCCTTTTATCAGCAAGTCTTGATTCATTTGTATGTTAAAGTCATTAGAGTTTAATAATTTATTATTTTCTCTCTCCCTCTGCTGCAATAAGTCACGTTTAAAAATTAAACCCTGACTTTAGCACCCTAATCCATGTGGTACCTTTGTAAAGTGTTAAACAATATTCATGACTTTCAGAACCTGGGATTTGTATCAATTTTACGACTTTTCCTGACCTTCCAAAAAATCTACATTAAATAAAAAATAAATGCTCATGACTGTTTTTTTCAGCTTGGTTAGATAGCAGTTATAACGTCTATTTATTAATTGTTATAGATTATACCACTATGCCACTAGGATACGTAGATCATTGTTGTTCATTGTAGTATCATAGTGCATTGTAGTCTCAGTTCCAAGTCTGGTTAAATAGGAAGAGTTGTGTCAGGAAGGACATCTGGCATAAAATCAATAATTCAAATCAAAATGTGCTGTTGTGAAAACCAACAGGAGGAGTCAAAAGAAGAATAAGAATGAAAATATGTATTTTTGGTCCATTCCTATTAATTGCACTTATTTTAGATGAATACTTTAAACACATCACATTTCCCCTGTTGTTCTTCTCTTGCCACTTGTACCCCTGAACTAAGTATCATGTGATTTCATTAATATTTTAGGCTGTCAACCTGACAGCAAAGGTTATAACTGCACAGTGGAATTGAGACCATCTGACCTCCCCTGGCCAGTTTTGTCAGTTTAAGTGCCAAGCGGGCCAATAGCACCGTCTGGGGCCAAACTCTTCATCTCGGTAGTAGAGGTCTAGTATATTACATAGCTGTCTCACCTGAGCTCTCATTCTGTTCTGATTCTCACTTTTGTTCATTGAGGTGTTACACTACAAACTACTAAAGCAGCTGAATTAAATCAATAATATTAGCCTGACTGTATTATATTTACCATAAATCCTTAAAAAGACCATATGAGCATGAGAAAATAAGTGCAAAAAAAAGCATCTTCAAGCAAATTGTGGTTATCTGCCCAACTGAGTAATTGAACTGTCGAATCATACTATTATGATCACCTGCTAATAGCCAGAGTCACCACGATGTGCAGCAATGGCTGGGGAAGATCTTAAGCGATGTTCTTGAGCTAATCTGAAGGCCACATGAACTTTGGAGCTCTACCACGATTGAAAAGCTCTGTCATTTTCCTTGACCCACCACTTTGTGGCTGAGTTGGTGTCATTCCCAATCACTTCCACTTTATTATGCTACTTACAGTTGACCATAGAACATTTCATAGTTTTATCTGTCACATTTTATGACGGAACAGGTCCAATCACAGTTTTATACACCCATGACCCATACAACCAGAAACATTTTTCTGTTTAATTTAAAATGTGTGCATGTATTATTTCTTTATTAAAATGTTACTCTGTTCTAGGTTCGACATTTACAAGAAAACACAAAAATATTAATAGTCATGCATAGCCCTTTAAGCAATCACCCAAAGTTAAAGTCTCATAGAATTACAATTAAAAATTAACATGTACCAAGTAAATCTTGGGATTTAAAAAAAAGGTCATTTGACTGATCTTTGATGAGAATAAAATTACCTGAAGCCAAGCTTCTGGTAAAACTGGAAACAGATATATATTGTACTTTAATTCTGAATGAATGTTTTGCCCCAAAACTTTTTGACTCTCTTCTTACCCATTCTAAATGGATTGTTAATCATTTAGTTTACTTTCTACAATTCCACTGGCATCAAAACAGCCCAGAGCAAACTATTCCACCACAACACCTTGGATATTGTAAAAGGCAGTGTTGTCAGGTTGAAATTAAAATTTAAAGCCATGATCATTAACTTAAAATCCCCTCAACCCATCAGAATTTGAAGAAGACAGACAAACCTCTTCTGTACCAACAGACTGATGGTGGAATAAACTTTCCCTGTCAGTTAAAACAACTGACAACCTAGTCTCCCCCCCACAGTTTGTATATTTTATTTGTGGAGATATGTTTTAGACAGTCGTCTGTTAACGTTAAAGTGAGGACATCACAGATCCTACAGAAGTGCCTCTTGGTAGTGTATTATAAATGCAGTTTTATTTGATCATTCTGTATCCAACCAAAACATGAACCTTTTAAAGCCACATGAATGAATAATAATAATGAAGTCCCACTGATGTTCGCAAAAGAAAGGCCAGTCTCAGATGATTAACTGGGTTGAGGTCAGTGTTCTTATGTAAATCCCTGGTGATTCTACGCACCAGAATTGCCAAACCATAGCTGTGTCCAAAGTTGCCTTTTTTCATACTGAACAGCAGTACATGAGTCGACAGAGTGTCTGATTACGTAATATTAACTAAACAGATATTCATTCAACAATGTGGTCTGATAATATATCCCATAATTCAACTGGAGCAGTAAAGGAGTTGATTGTAGATGATCCAAAATGAAAGTATGACCAGCTTTGTGGAAAATAAAAATTTTTTTTTTCCTCAATTCAATTACTAGTGTGGTGATGTGATGTCATCCATCAGTTTGGGTGTATAAGGCACACTTGCTTAATTTAGTACTAGGGCTGTTTCGATACCACTTTTTTAAATTTTTCATAGCGATACTGCAAATTGAGTTTCTGCTGATACCAAGACCATTCAGATACCATCACTTTTTTTTCTCAAACAACTAGGCAACTCTTTAAAAGTGATGACTTTTAGTTCATTATTGGTTTAATTTGTTCAGAATTTATTCCTAGAATTTACAGTTTGCATAACAAAAGTTAATTCTAAATAAATGTGTTCTCTTTGTTTGCTTGTCCATAGTTGTAAACTGCTGTCAGTATACACATGTACTGTCTCTTTTAGAGAGAACCAGTAGAGAGAAGGGTCAGGAGAGAAACCCTCTATTTTCTAGCTGTGTCCATCTTTTGTTTGATAATTGGAAATGTGATAACTGGAAATTGTGGAATTCAAGTTTTTACATTAAAAAAACTCACAAATGTGTTGCTGCACCTGAACAACACATTTTGTCACTATAGGTTTACATGTGCAACAGTAATGGAACAAGTTACTTGTCTTTTTGTCACCAAAATCTGATATCAACAGGTACTGAGGATCGGATCAGGACCAGCCCTATTTAGTACATACTGTTTAAGTATGCGACTTCGGACACAACCTTGCTTCTTTCACTCTGATATATTGGTTTTATTAGGAACCCACTGTTTGAACATTTCTTTCTGTCTGTCTCGTTTGCAGCATGCGAGTTGATGAATCAGGGAATTCTGGCACTAGTATCATCAACAGGTTGCGCTGCAGCACGGGCTCTTCAGTCTCTCACTGATGCGATGCACATCCCACATCTATTTGTGCAGCGTGGAGTAAATGGAGCTCCACGGGCCGATTGCGTGTTCTGTACCAGAGCGGATGCCGAGACGTACACGCTTGCGGCTCGACCACCTGTACGCATCGACAGCGTCCTGCTCACGCTCATTGCTGAACTGCATTGGAGAAGGTTAATCGTCTTCTACGATGCGGAGTATGGTAAGATCATTATGATTGAAACAACTTCTTTATTTATTTATTTAAGTGACTGTGATCAATATGGTATGTTCTGAAAGCAGTTTTAAAAAATTGAGTGTCCAGAAAACCAGAGCCAAAATGGGAACTTCAACAAAACAGTAAGATTAATATGTATTTAGTCTATGCACACTATTTTTGTCCCTTGAGTATGCTGAGAACTCATGTAAATCATGTACTTATTTTATTAAACTGTCAAGAAAAAAGTCATCCATGTTGCCCAAGAAAAAAAAAACTTAGTGAGCTGCCTTGCTTTCTTACTGCCTACTTAGGTGTAAACTAGCCTCCATATGTCAGGGGGGCGTGGGGAGGTTTTGTTCTCCTCAATCGGAGTGGGATCTGCATTAGTAGAGAGGAAGCAGGACATAATTGCTTTGGCAAGCAGAAAAAACAAAGCTATTCAGTTTTACAACACATGTTGGTCATGTGGTATTTTTTCATGTTACTGACTGGCACTTATTGTATTAAAACACAATTTAAAATAATATTTAATCGTCACAACTAGATACACAGAAGCAGCTCTGCAGTTTCTTTCAACAAATTGCTAGAAAAACCTACACAAATAAATGGCCCTCAAATAGTTCTCTAAGAGGTGGTATGGATGGTTGCACAGAGGTTATTGTGGCTCTCGCTACAGAGGTCATCACTGCTTTTACTAGTTGTACTGTGGTCATCCTTGGTTTTCTTGATGTCAATGAGGTCCTTGTTATTCTTCCTGGTGGTCAGAAGGATGTCACAGTTTTTTTCCTCCATCAAGGAGGTTTTTCTGTCTGCTGGTGAAGCATAAGAGCAAGCTAAATTCTCAGTTTGTCAGACAACTAATATATTGTGGGTTCTTTCCTGTTTTCTGTCCTGATCCCATAGCTGCACTTTTATCTCTTGATCTGTAGGTTTCCCAGATTTTTATGGTGCTTGGCTAGATTTCCAGGATGAGTTGGCTAACCTGATGGCATTACCTGTTCGCTCCCTGTATGCTTTAGTTGCTGGTGTGAATAAAAATAAAAGCTTTCGGGTGCATGCAGGATTCCTTGGCCTGTTGCCCTGTGTGTTTGACCAGTTCTGCCAATGTCATGACCTGCCTAAAGGCTTCCAGTTGGCTGGTGTTGATCTGCCTCTCAGCAGCCAAGTGGACACTTCCATGCCACATTTCACATGCCAAGAGGGTGTTGTCATGCTGCTCCTAGCCTCCAAGTCAGCATTGTCATGCCTTTCAGTTTCCAATTATTTATCCTGTCTCCTGCCTTCAAAAAGTATGTTAGCTGTTTTGTAGTTTTGACCTGCATCAGATTATGTTCCACCGTACAATCAATTTGAAAAATGTGTCTTCTTTTTGCCCTAAAAATCATGACAGCTTTTGATGAAACAGACTATTTTATCCTCATTCTCCGCTCTAGGACAAATTTGCTGTGACAGTTATTTAGATAGATGTATGAGACTTAAAGTTCAGAAAGTGTGGATTCATTTATACTTCCTGCCAATTTTCAGGCATGTGCTTGTTCAATTTTTATTATGTACCCACTTTTTAAGGAAGTCTTCAGACAGCAGTTTCAGATCTTCATATTTGTCTCTTGATAGCAGAACATTTTAAAATACAATTTTATAATGTTTCAAGATACAGGTAATGTTGGCACTAAGGCCTGATCTGGAGATCGGCTTCAAATCCAGCAAGCAAATATCAGGATCAGGTCAATAAAGCACGCTTCAGTTCTTTTTTTCTGATTGAAAACACAGAAGACTAGTAGAAACTTAAACAATGCTGGAAGCTGTTCAAAGGTTTGCTCATGACCACATTATTAAAAAAAACTAGAAATGCTATGGAAATATAAAGCGCCCATTTTGTTAAACCGAAGGTTTTATGCGTGGCAGCACTCTGCTTCTAGTGTGCTCTAGGTGGGAACATGTCTGTGTAAAATGAAGTGTAAGCGTGGGTTGACTACTTTTTTCAGACACATCAAATTCAACACACATTTGCCCTGGCACATCCAAGCATACATATTACTCTTTTATATGTTCATTCTTACATTTATAC
>JAYDZF010000008.1:16597120-16619426 GCA_034509105.1 Microcambeva barbata | reverse complement strand
AGAAATAATTGTTTGTCTGTGAGACTGAAAGAGCTTATAGTCTAGATTTATTACCATCTAATTTCTTCCTTTTTGGACCACTAAAATAAGCTCCAAGAGGAAGATTTTCATGTGATGATGGCATAAAGCAGTGGTGCCTCAGTTAAATATTATTGCTGACGGTTAAAATGGCTCAATGCTGGGAAAAATGATGTAATGTATTTTAGAAATTCTTAATAAATAAACTTTTGAAGATCTCTCCTACATTTTGTGGCATAAATTAAACATCACTGACTCATTGTTGGTACATGGCATGCACACTTCTGACAGTCAGAAACAAGTGGCCGGCTCTTGACCTCACCACCACCGCTGATATATTACTGACTCACTACTGGAACACTCGTACTTAAAACATACTTGGTAGCTTTATTTTTCATTCGACCAACACATTTCAGAGCCCCTCATTTATGAAACACTTCTAAGATACATTACTGCTACTCTTTGGCTCACTAATGACAAACCACTGGCACACTGCTTTCATTAGTGAGACAATAGTGGCAGACTACTGACAGATCAGTGACTCTACAGAGACCTAAGACTCTTATCTCTTTATACAACTTTTAGCTATAAGTATGTCGCAGTGCGACAAAAAAAACAACTTTTAGCTCTAGGTGTCAAACTGCAGCTTTACTTACTAGACTACACCCCAACAGAGCCAGAGGCAACAATAGAAAAGGATGCCTATGAAGGAACATATGAGGGGAAACAGGCTTTAAAGGGAAGACATCCTTCACTGGGTGACATCACTCAGCAAGATCAGATTCCAGAATAGTCCTGGTATAAGTATATGTCTCAGCGTGGCCAGGTCACTGAAGCAGAAAATGCAGATGGCAATAAGATGGAGAAGTACTAGGAACCACAGCAGGGATACATCATCGGGACCCTGCACTACTGTTGAATGCAGTTGTATAGTCAATTCAACTTAACCCTACATTGCTTAGACAGTATACTGTCACAATATTTTAAGGGCCTTGCTCCATGACCCAACAGTGGCAACCTGATAATGGTGGATCTTGAACCATTTACCCTTTGATTACTAGTCCATCACCTTAACCTTTAGGCCAGGAGGTTTTAAGTCCAAGACTGTGCCCCCTCCTCCCAGAGAGCATAAAAGCTACTAAAAGCTAATGAATAAATAAATAAAGTCACACACATTGATGCACACGTGTGCACATAAGAGAATTGTTTTTATTTTTCACTATGTACAATGTTCCATTAATTTTTTTAAACAATAAACAGCAGACATTGTTGGAAGATTATGAACATATTAATCTGCTCTTAACGTCTATTATTTGATCTTACTAGAAGTCCCAAGCTGCCTTGCCATACTTACACCAAGAAGAGCCAAGTGGTGATCATGTCACCGCAACAACCTGAAGAAATAAAATCTTTGCACACGCTCAAATGCACCATCTTTTCATTCATTTTTCAAGATTTGTGTTTTAAAAGCTAGTTTGCTCCAATTTGTCTAGAATTTCTGCCTGTCTGGCATTGGGAATGTTTTTTTCCTGTCTGCGATTACCTTTTCAGTGAGCAGATAGAGCAAGGTTTCATTCATACTGGGTTAAGATTTGGGTTCATATAAGCATGCTACGCATCCTTTATATATTTCTTATCCCTGGTACAAGTTGGTATATGCTAGATCTAATATATCTCGTCTCCCACCTTGTGATATATGCTGGGGGGCACGCAACACACTTTGAAAATCACTGCTTTCGTCTACACCTGTTTAATTTCCTGTGATGCTACAGAAAGGCAGAATTCCAGTCTACCTTGACTCATGACTTTGCATCAAAATACACAGATGTGCTTTTTTTCCCTAAAAGAGAGGTTGTTATCAAAATGTATGACAACATAATGATGTTTTCAGCTTTGAAGATTTGCAGGACAAAGCTCTGTCTCTGCCATGCTGGTTTCTATTACGTCTGGTACTTGATGTGGACTCAAGGTGACCTAGAATAAACAAAAAGTTCAGATACTGTGTGGTGAGATCCGTTTGTGGTTGTAGTAAGAACAAACTAAAAAAAACCTATGGGTTGCAATGTCCTTTGTACTGTTTTTTATTTATTTGTGTGCAATCTACAATTATAGACTGTAGATTTTCTGGACACTTTTGTACTATTATTTCAATTGTTGAAAGTGACCCAACATTATCTGCCCTATTGACCCCTCCGCATTGAGCAGATTTTGTATGACTACCCTATTATCACCATGTTAGTGTTATTACAGAACTGATAATAGTGGTGTGTTGTAGCATCAGCAATGTTAGTTAATGTTACAGATGTTGATTTTTAAACACATCATTGTAAATTAAATGTCCAGCAAAAAACTCTCTGTTGGAGAGATTGTAGGAAAACCAAAACAAATTATTTATTTAAAAAAGTATTTGTTTTTTACTGTATATTTATCACTTATTCTAACAGAGTATGTATTTCATAAGGATGCCAATAAGTTTAAGGAGTTTATTAGTATCCTGACAGCACCTACATTCCTAATACACTTTCTATCAGATGAAGACACATTTTCTTTGATCTTCAGTGGTTTGGGGTTCTTAAGGGCAGAGATTTTATTGAACAGATCAGACACACATAGACTAGATCAGAAGAAAATTCTCTGATCTTGAGCGCTGGGTGTGTATGTGTGTCTCCTGGTTTAAGACACACTTCACACTGGGAGTCACGAAACACACTCAGCAGGGCCCAACCAGTAGTAGTTTTGTAGAGTGCACACTGAGTGTATTACTGTGAGAGAGGAAATTTTGAAGGCTATAAAAATGATTTCTGTCCCTCCTGAAAAGTTTTGCCTTGTACACAAAAGACACAGTCAGAAACCCCCTCCCCATCAGTGAATTAAATAATATTATAATTTCTTTCTTAATCACTTTGCAATGAAATTCAATATCCGCATTTTAACCCAATCTGTGCAGTGCAACACACATATACACACTAGTGAACACTAGGGGGCAGTGAGAACACGTGCCCAGAGCTGTGGGCAGCCCTAGCCATGGTGCCCGGGGAGCAGTTAGGGGTTAGGTGCCTTGCTCAAGGGTACTGTCGTGACCTGTCAGCTCTGGGAATCGAACTGGCAACCTTCTGATCACAAGCCCAGTATAAATAAAAACAATTAGAAATTACAATTTATAATCATTTTTAGCAATTGCTTATTCTTGTCTTTTCACATGATGAAAGTACTTGGTGGATCCTTTGTGGCTTAGTTGAATTCCCAGCACTGCTACTATTGTGAATTGGGGCCATATGGATTTATGTTTTTGAGTGCAGGTAACTAACACCACAAAAAACCAACAAGTATATCAAAGTTTATTAGACACATAGAGGGCACACATGGTACAACTGGCAGTGAACTAATAATGGTGGCACCTAATATAATGTGGAGGCAACTTCTGTTTATTGAATTAGAGACCATCTGTGCCTTGCATACACAGTGGTTAATAATTAAATTTCCAGGCTACTTTTGAGGGAATAACTTTTCAAAAGCATCATTTTCTTTGTCCTTGGCTTTTATTTGGATACAAAAAAAAAAATTTTTTTAAACATGAACAAAATTCCTGCTTATATACAAGAATATTAAAACTACTTTGCAACAGGAAAACCATCCGTGGCTCACTGGTTAAGGTCCAGGTTCATGTCCTGCGTCTTGCCACTTTTCGGCCCTTGAGCAATCCTCTTAACCCTCAATTGTTTGCAATGTATAACATCTGCTAAATGCTGAAAATTTTAACTATAAATGTGGTTTTAACCTTGCTGTATACTGCCATTGAAAGCCATAGAGCATTATGAGAAATGAGAAAATATATTTTTTATAAAAGCAAGACTCACAGTTGTCATATTTTGGGTCTACTGAATGCAGTTTGTAGGCATTATATAAGGTCCAACTTTGATAATAAGGTTCCGTGTCAGTGAACTGAAAATATAAGGTTAGATGCAAAGTAACTATAGATTTTGGCAGCGGATTTGGCAGATTTACAGTGTGTTGTCTACTTCTTAAATCCAACCGTTCTAATGATTTTATGAAGTCTATTGCATACAACACTGCAGTGCTGCATTTAAACCAATATAGACTAATTCAGATGATTGTTAATTGAAATAAACCAGAATAAAATGTTTTAAGTCAGAAGTCTCAGGACCCTATTTTAGCACCACACAACTTGATTTAGGGTGTGTCAGTGTGTCTTTGCTACCAAAATGTGAAAAGGGCATGTACTAAGTTTCTTAATTATTCATGAACGTGTTTTGGGCATAACATGCAATAAACCAATCAGCATATCACTTGCCATTCCGTTTAGGAGCCAGGTGCATACTTTAATGAATTGCTATTTTAAAGCAACCTAGACTTGTCCAACGCTTCTCAGCAGAGGAGACTGACCTGCTCATTCACGCTGGTGTGCGAGCAGGATGTTTACAGGAAGAATGTTCTTTCATTTTGTATTCGGTTTATTGGTGTAAAAGTTTGTGTAGCAGCAAACGGGCATGTGCAGTATGATTGTGCATTGCTACATGTCCATGTGTGTAATAGGGGTGTTGGCACAATTCACTGTCACTATTGCATTGACTGTTAACGTTTGTATTTGAAATCTGCCTAGGTTTTCAGTCATACCTGTGTATCCCATGCTAAGATAGCTATATGCCAGAAATTTACTTGAGCTCATTTTGAGACCACCATGTGAATATATTCACAAGCATCATTGCTCTATGAATGGCGCAAGCTCAAGGCATGGAAAAATGTTGCCTGGGTTTAACACGGAATCCAAAATCTCTCTGACATTTATCAACCCTTTAGCAGATCTATTAATCCAATTTGATTGTAGTGGGGGGGGGGGGGGGTATCCTGCCTGGTTATTCAGGGTAAAACTGAAAATAATTATATATGCTCTTTTAAAGAAGTGTATACTGCACGATAACCAAGCCACATTTAAACAAATGTAGGTTTTAACTGCCCACAGGCCTAATGAGTCAGCACTCTCAGTTCATCATGGCGCAACAATAAATGTCTCTTCATTTAAATGTCTTCAGTTGACTAATGAGAAAAGAATGCAATCTGTTCTGACTCCCAAGAACATCAACTTTCCCCCCAATACTTATTTCCTTACATGCTTGGACAAATGATTAGGAAGGAATCGAATCCTTTCTGGCTCTGAAGAACATCAGAACTTCTCCTAGGACTTGTTTGGTTACATGCTTGGATAAATACAGAGCCTGCAGAGAGCCAGACGTCAATTGAGAGCCTGCAGAAAGCAGGAGCCAAACATAAATAATCAATTTTCTTATTTGTACTTGAACTCCTCAAGCACTACAAATACTTAAGCAGCAGATCTACTAATGACACACATTACTTAAGTGCAAATAATCTAAAGCATTTTGATTGTGTTCGAGACTGTTCAGTGCAGGATGTAAGAATTTAATTACCAGATGAATGGCCTCTTATAGGACGTACCTTATTTGAACCTTTCTCTTTAATGGGCTGTGGGAAAATGTTCTAATAACATTTTTACTATTGCACCAATTTAAATATATGTATGTATCCATTTACTTAGGTCTTTTGCTGATGCTGTGTATGAGCCCTTTACCCTTTATCACAAATAAATGGTGGGCCATTTTCAGCACTACTATAAATTACTTTAAAATATATTTTAAAAATGTAACATCTTGTGGGATTCATTATTAAGAACTAATATGCCATTTGATTGCGTTCATTGCATGTGTATAGTTAGAGATGATGTGTTAATATTCCTTTGCTGGCTTTATGCCTTCTCACAACAGCACTGCTGAACTAGCTACTCTTGTAAAACTCTTGTACAGCACATATTACAATGTTGTTGAATGTATCAATATTTTTCAACATAATCAGGAACCTCGATTAGAAGCAAGGTTCAGGACAACCAGTCAACAATGAAAAATGAAAACAGTTACACAATGATGAAGCAAGAAAATCCACTACTATCATCTATAATACATCACAAGCAAAACTCCAAAAGCACATAATCATTTGTTCAAATGGAAAGTATGATTGGATAAAATAGCATTTAGATTAACGTGATTTGCAGATAAGGTCTGAAAAGCATCAATTATAGCTTGAAATACAACAGTGGAAGTATCAAAATCCTGAGTGGACCAGGGCGTTCATTGTTTTATAGCATTAGCATCTGCTTAAGTTTATCCATTATACTTAAATGATCCTTCTTTAGGCTGCTCTCATTGAGGGTTACCACAGCAGACTGTTATCTGGATCATTTATTCGACATAGTTGTATACCAGATGCCCTCACTGATGTGACTTTCCTTTTTATACAGGCTTGGTGCTGCTGTGCTAACGAAAAATCTGATGCAGCATCGGGGCTACCTTCATGATTAATTGTAATGTTAGAAAATAGAAAACAAATATTTGCTTTGTCCCAGTCTCTGACGCACATTTTTTCCAATATGCAAAATGTTGGACTAAAATACCAGACACATTGTGGAGGAAATTCTGAAGTTAAACATAAAAATAAGATTTAATTTCATGAGTTGAATCATCTTTATATGAAATATGAAGTTGTGTCTGTTGTTCTTACCTTCAATGGCTCATTAAATTCCAGTAGAATTATTATCATATTAAGCTTGTATTAGTGCATTTAATTATAACATGGATAAATCATTATGTTACACTTGCTATATTACATTAATAATCCATGACAATTTACAATATTGGCTTTTAGAATGAGCTGTCAGCAGTTAACCTATGATAAATGCACTAAGCCTTCTTACACTGCAACTCTCTGTGTGTAGGAGGTTAGTGATGCTGATATCATGGACCTGGTACACACTTCTCTAGGTCGACTAACGGTCATCAGACAGATTTTTTCTGGGTGGAAAAACAGTGCATCACATTGCCGCAGGAATAACCAGCGAGCAAAATCACTGCTGTGTCAACCACAAGAGGAGTATCTACACAACCTACAGGTAACACACTACCTTACAAACTCATGGCTAGAGGTCTGTGAATGCCCTTCCTAGTTATTAAGTATTTTTGACTACATTTGCCTGGGCCATTAGAACTCTGCCAGTTCCCTCCCCAGACAGTAATAGCAAGGTTGAGATCAGGGCTCTGGTCAATGTTGATTGCGAGTTTGGTCTTCTCATCCAAAATCAGTTCCTAACTTCACCCTCTTGTAGGAAGCTTTTACAGAAAATGTAAAGCTGATATAGCTGCAAAGGTCTCTGTATTTTACATAAGACTCATGGTCAAGTGTCCCTGTCTGTACAACCTGCAAATGACCCACACAGATACAGTATTTAAAGCCCATTTATTTGTCATTTATCATTTTTCAGGGTGTGTGAGGATTTTTATATCATCCTGTCATTTGTATCGCTGGACCTGTGAGAGGAGAGTATTCCCTCTCTTCGTTAATCAACCAGGTTCTAAATTCAATTAAAATCTGCTTTTAATTAGTCAACACTCCCAGGATTAATTACTGCCAGCTCTGCTTAATCTAAACATCACTTAAATTTAACATTCCCATTAATGTAAAGAAGGTTTTTTACTGCTGCACACTATGAAGCAGTAAAAATAAATGGGAAAAAAAGTTGGTGAATTGTATAATTCAGGTAATGGTTAGAAGTCTAGATATAATGATCGGGGACATTTTGTTGAGAGCCCTTATCCATCTTAAAATCAGATTGTTCTAGAGGTGTGAGAAAGGTTCCCTGTGCCAAGAACTCAATTCAGGAACAAAAGAACACAAATAAAATAACAGATCAATGGAACAGTATTCTCATTCAAACTAAATGCTTTTTTTCAACTGTGATTAGGCTAACAATTCATTTCCATTAGAACATCATACATGGAAGAAGAATGTATAAAGCTGTGGTCTCCAACCACCGGGCCATGTACTGGTGACTGGTTTATGGGTAATTTATTACCATGCCACTCAGGATCAATAAATAATAAGACATCAATACAAGAGCAGTTACATTTCCAACACTCTTCCGCTGTTATGGTGACTAATCACCACTAGTTGGGAGTAGCTGTGAAACTATATCTTATATGAAACTGGTCCGTGGTGCAAAGAAAAGTTGGGAAGCATATAAGTAGTTTGCTGCTTTTATCAATGGACACGTTGCTATAATTCATATATAATGATCTTAAAAAAAAAATTATAATTTTATAATTTGTAGCTCAAGATAATTTATATAATAAAAATAGAAGTGTATTTGCATTTTAATGAAGATTATTGATATAAACAGTATCATTATTTATGGGAGAGAGGTCTAAATTCCTCCACAGTAAGGATTGTCACTTCTGCTGCAGCAGATTTGCTTTCTGCCGAGTTGTTGAAAAGGGAATTCAGCGATGATAGTGAGGCTGGTTTGAAATGACAGGAATGCCACAGTAACTTAACCTCTGTATACAACTAAGGTGAGGAGAAAAAACTTTCTCTACATGCAACCTATCAAACCCTCTGACAGTGTAAGATACGGCAGGCCAGAAACTGCTCGCTAGAGCTAGCATATCAGACACTCTGTTCAGGGACTGAACGTGCTGCTGTCTAAAATTTGCATTCCTTATCTTAGCTAAGCGAAGACGTTAGAGTAATTGATTGTTGGCAGACTGCTTAATCGACAGGTAGATTTTTTTGAGAAATTAGCATTATGTCTGTTCAGGCAAATCCACAGATTATTGT
Organism: Microcambeva barbata; assembly: GCA_034509105.1. NCBI lineage: Eukaryota > Metazoa > Chordata > Actinopteri > Siluriformes > Trichomycteridae > Microcambeva > Microcambeva barbata. The sequence continues at coordinate 16,610,711 of JAYDZF010000008.1, read as the reverse complement.
CAATTTGTATAGCTCAGACAGACAGTGGTACGTAAGCATTACTTACAGTTAAAAAGCAAAATATTTGAAGAACAGCAGATCTACTGGGGGGAAAAAGCACAAATACCTGAAATGAGAAATAAATGATTTGAAATGCATTTAGTAGAGTAAAAATGTAGACAAATTATTGAATTTGATCCAGATACAAAATCAACAAGATGATGAGAAATTGACAAATTGGTACATCAGTTCTTCAGACCTGATTAACACAATGCTCTTTGAAGGTCACCGCCAAAAGAGTCTGACGTCAGACACACCTGGCATTGTTAACATGATGTGTTATTTAATATTTTATCAATTAAGGCCTAACATTATTACAATACAATACAATACCAGAGCTCCCAGGTGAAATAGTGGCACTCTCTGGTTCGAATCTCAGCATTCACCCTAGCCACTAGGATGCATGGTTGTGTCAGTCCCATGCCCAGATAAATAGAAGGGTTTTGTCAGGAAAGGCATCTGGTGTTAAAACCATGCCAAATTCATAATCGGATCACAATCCGCTGTGGTGACCTCTTACGGGAGAAGTCAAAAGGCTTCACAATACATTACAAAAAAATCAGCCATAATAATAAAAATAGATATGAAATAAACAATAATTGTGCATGTGTTCCATGTCAATACTGCTTTTGGTGCTATCCAAAAGTGCCTTTTTTCCAGTGTTCTGGTTGACATTTAAACCAATATTACCCTACCAGACTGCAAATTATGTTATAAAAATTTAGAATCATGTCTCACATTCAGATTGAAGGATGAATGACTACAGAACCTGAAATTGACTTTCATTCTTGTTGGGGAAAGTTGGCTAGAATGTATTTATGAATCCTTGTTTATGATTGTAATAATTACTGGCTAATATTTGCTGGAGCAGTTTGAGCAAGACCACTTGCACAGCAAATTGTGAACCAGTGCAACAGACCATGATAGCAGTAAGCCAGTCTCATGAGTCACACATTAGCCGTAAAGGCAGATGAGCAGAACATTAGGACTATCTACAAAGCATTACGACGTCCAATCTTCCTAAAAGTTGGATTATTAGGATTTTCTTCCATCCTAAAACATTCCTACCATTATTAAAATATTGACAAATCCTAAAATACTGCACATTTGATGTGTTGAATATAGGTACTTATGATTATCTACATCATTCTTAAGCATGTCTTAATTTTAAGCGGGGGCAATTTTTCCTGGTGGCATTAATTTTTACTAAATGTAAACAGCTCAGGATGTTAAATGCTGATTAATTATAAATAATAAAAAAGGCATTATAAAATCAATAATTATTTGTTTCACTTTCTCCAGGTTTCCAGTCTGTATCTGTACGACAGTGTGTTGATGTTAGCAAATGCCTTCTATAGGAAGTTGGAAGATAGGAAATGGCACAGCATGGCGAGTCTAAGCTGCATGAGAAAGTCAACAAAACCATGGAATGGAGGCTGGTCCATGCTCGATACTATCCAGAAGGTAATGAATAATAATATAATATATATTAATATCCCAATAATATAATATTATTAATAATAATTCAAGTTGTAAATATTCTAAAAGAATATTGAGAGAAAATAATTTATTGCTTTTTAATATAAAATAATTAATCAAGCATTCTTTTATGGCTGTTTTTATTTATTAGGGCCGGATCTCTGGGCTGACTGGACTGATGGATTTCCGCAGTAATGGAGCAAACTCTCATGCACAGTTTGAGATTTTAGGGACTACATATAGTGAAACGTTCGGAAAAGATGTCAAGCGTGTGAGTGATCCCAAATTCACCAGTTTGATGCATAGTAACTATGAGGTCGCAAATTAGAAGTTTACACCAAACAGTTATATAGGATGTATTGTATAAACATCAAACTAGGCATAGTATTAAATCATTTTCATGTTACATGTAGTATATGTGTAGTTGATGCAGAAAAATCGGGTGTAGTTGTAATCTGGACAAGAATAGTCTATCTACATGTACAGCTCACTGAAGAAAAAGTCCACAATGGCATTGTGTGCTATAGTCAATATTATCCGTGGTTAATTAAGGGGAAGCAGTTATGGTGATGAGCTCTTGTGGTATGTTATGGCCTGATGGTAGCTTTTGAAACAGGTGGTTGCCTTGATGACTGAGGTCATTTTCCGGACACAAGTTATTGCCCTGATGGTTAAACACTGTTGAATTTGAATATAAGCCAACATCGGATTATGATCTCAGTGGAACTAATTACTCGTTGCAGTATTAAAAAAAAAAAACTGAGAGAAAACAAGCAAAAGAAAGCACAACAGAGATGTAATGATGCTTTTAATCCTTTTAATAAGTATTATTAACTGTGCAAAAATCTTAGGCACCTAGACAGATCATTTAAGACCATGTATATGTGTGGTTTTGCCCAATAAAGTACCCAATAAAACATGTATACTTATAGCAAAAATAATGATTTTTGAATAAAGTAGTTTAGTTAAAAGTTTTACAAAATAAAGGTAGTAAAATAAAGTCTTGTGAGTTCGTCTGAAGAACAGACTTGATTTAACATCATTAACACTGATTTAACAATGCAGGCATCATTAAAACCAGACTCCCATCGAGAGAACACAAATGTTTTTATTAACAGTGGTGAATGTAAACTAAACTTCTTTTTGCATCAATGTTATTTATATTCATCCTAATGTACTGAGAAAATAAACAGTGCTGAAAATATGAAGTGCAATAAAATCAAGACCTGTATGTGACAAATGTGCCAAGAAAGAAAAAAACTGCTGTGTGTAGCGTTTCACTGACCAAATTAATTGGATTGTCAGTAAACTTTAAATTAGAACTAAAACATCACCCTACAATATTAATTAATTGTAAAATAAAGGCTATACATCGGATAAACTGATACAGAAACGTGATATAGGAAACAATCATGATACAAAGGAAGTACAGAAATATAAAGTTGTTACACTCAACCATTGACTTGGTAAACTGACAAGGGACAAACAAAAACTAAAAGTGTCCTTTAACTCCCCTAGAACCGACCCAAACCATCTTGACACTAACTTGTATAAACTGAATAGGGAATAAAAAGAATAAAGCACTTAACTTTTTGCTAGCTTATGTATTCAAAATACAGCAGCTAGAAGTTTGGCACATATATAGAAGCTTCTGCTTTAATGAAAAGCAACAATTCACTGTGTGTATTGGCATTGAGACTGGCATTAGTAATGAATCGATTATACATGCTATTGTCACTTTGTTTCGGTCTCTCTTTTTTTATCTCAGTTAGCATTATGGGACTCGGTTCGAGGGATGAATGGCAGTCTGAAGGAAAGCCGAATGGAAAGCGGGATGGATGGAGTGACACTGAGAGTGGCCACGCTGCTGGTGTGTAATTTAACGCTTTAACATTATAGTTCATGTGTGTTTTGCAGTTCCCTGGAGGAAATACTCTTACTTCAACAATGAACGGATATTACCACATAAATCAAGATTATGTGACACCTTTTTAATGCCCGAAGAATACACACCTTAGAGCACAGGGTAATAAAAAACAGCAAAAATAGGAAGTCAGCAAAGGACTCTACTTATTTGATCAATGATTCAATCAAAAGCAAGAGGCAATTAAGCTGAACAAATATATGTTAACAACCTTGGGTGTATGCCAAACATGAGAAGCTTGACAAAGGATTAAAACATTCACAAACCATACTACAGATTTTTAGCTGGTCTCCTGGATTTAGAAACGATAAACTAACGTCACATAAAACATACCATTGCAACACCATGGCTTGGTATACATATCCTTGAAGAATGTAGGAGTCTAGCTGCATTTGATGCTGGTCATGAAGGTCAGTATTGGATTATTTGGCTTTAAACACATGGACTATTGGACTCTAGACTAGGACATCAGGATTTTAATTTCATAGGTCTGTGAAAATGTTTACTATTATTAATTACTACAAAAGTCAGTATGTATGTACATAAACACTGCTGGATAGGAAAAAAAATCAATCTTCAATTAGAGGAAAGATGGCACGTTTTTTCAGTTCTGTTCACACGACAAACTTCTAGATCCTCAAACAAATTTTAATAATAGCTCGCATTCTAGCCTTACATATTGACGTGGAGTTTTAAAAGAGCAGTGAGAAAGAAACCCTATTTATGAAATGTATGTTATTATAAAAACAGTGTTATTCCACTCTTGCACTTCTTAAAAAATCATTTTTTTCTTACTCTTGGCTGCTTCAATATATTAGCCTTCAACACAGCGCTGGTCCGCATATCTGATGCCCCTCCTGACACAACTGCTGCATTCAGTGCAATCTGAGTGATTATCTCAATTTGAGAATATCCTGAAAAACAAAAAACAAGCCTTTTTAATCTAGAGCCAGGGTCACAGGGCACTAATAAAATAAGGCTTTGGGTAAGAATATTAAACCCTGGAAATACTCTGAGGTTACAGTCAGTTTAGAGCTACAAGTATATACAGAAATATACTTAAAATATGGAACATTGACAGCAGTAATAAAAGTCTAATAGTATATAGGGCCTAAAGATATAAAATGACATCCTTGGCACATTTACATCCTAAATATATAAGATGCTGTAGGCATTATGTATTTGGTCTTATTATAGTGACTTTCTGCTGTGATGTACTTTAAGGTTGTGTTTAAAGTATACTTGTGGTTGGTTCTCTTGGTCCTTACCAACCAAGCAAATGGTTTACTTCGTTACATTTGAGTACAAGTTTGCTTTGTATTGGTTGCACAAGTTCACAATCATTATAAATTACGGCTAAATTGGTGTTTATGAACCGAACGTCATGTACCATAAAAGACTATTCTATAATGCAGTTCACTGTACGTGCCTACATACTGAGCACATTTTGTTCCTTTTGGGTTTTCACAACCACATCTCACCTCTACTGTTTTGATGTGCAACAAAATACAGAGAAAGTTTCTTTCCCCAGATCCCTGTTTTGGAACACTTTTTTCTTTATTTTTCTTTTCTTTATGAGCCCAACAAATTATAAGTGTGCTTGGTTACAGTGAGCACAATGTACCATGCTGAGTTTTATGCACTTACCTGGGATGTGTATACTTGCTGGAAGGGGTGGTAAAGTAAATAAAACAGCAGCAACCACTGCACTTTTATAATAATTACAATTCTTAATGCTGTTGGTTTCAGTGAGCTTTTCAGTTCACTCAGTATTTTCATACTGAGTGTTGTTTAGCACTGCTGTTTGCCATTCTTTTTCATTTATATACAAACAGGAATTAAAAAACCTGACAGAATTGCATTTGATGAATATTTATTTGATAAACCCCTTGTTACAGTCAGACATGACTAATGCTAAGAGGCTGAAATATTACCAGTAAAAATCCTGTATTTGAGTATTCAGGTAGTTTTCTGGGAAAAGAAAATTCTGATTGTTGGAATTATACCTGTTAGCATTCAGGGTGATGAATGTATTGCATGTGGTCTGACACAAGCCCATACGCGCACTCACACATTCTGTCTAAACTAAAAGTGCCCTCTATTTTCATGTAATGTTTTTTTTTAATGTTACTGTTTCAGCAATTTCAGGGAGCTTCAATATGTTAAAAGCTCTGTGTTCCTAAATTCATAATAAGAACACTTATCAAAAAAATAAAAGCATCTGTGGTTTGTGGCTAATTTTTCAAGAAATTGGTGTTCTGCAAAGATCACACTAAGAGCAAATAAGCAGATGATATTTCAGAGCTTTTTTCTTAAAACTGACCTACAGAAAGGCATTTCATCCATTAAAAAACTGGAATACGTTTTTCAATTCATTATTATTTTTGTTGTTGTTGATTATTTTTATACATCACTTACTCTAGTGACTGAAAAGTTAAATTGCCAATTATGTATTAATATATGTCCTGTTTTATTACTGTATAGAATTATTATTTAATTAAGATTTGCTTTTCAAACCCAAATTTGTGAACACTACTGCATATTGACAAGATGGTTTGGATGGACTGTGTGAAAACAATACAGATGATGCCCCCACCAAAGAAGTCCAGAGTTGCTCCTGCAGTGGGACCCAATTATTCAAATCCTGTCTTACAATAATCCAGGAGGTAGATAACCAAGGGGAACAAAGTCTGCCCATGTCAGACTTGGGGGCAAGATGCTCTCTTAAATTCTTAGTAAAAAGGTGGATTTCCTGTCACCACTTAAAGACGGCATGAGACTTTTCAGGCAGCCAAAGCAAGGTCATTTTACCCCCTGGGTGGCAGTTTACAGAGAAATGCTCTATGTTCATATTTCTTCACTCTGGTGGGGTAAATCAAGTTAAGAAAGGCTTTTAGCTAATAAGTGCAAAGTACAGCACTCTCTTAATGTGCTTCACTGTAGGTGGGAGTCTGCCTTTGTGTATGTGGATGAGCCTTATCGTTATAGATCTAGAAGCAGTTTCACTCTTTCTTTAAACAGAGCTTTCTAAATTATTGCCACAAACTTTTCTTATTTTATCTGAATGCAAAAAAGTCTATTGTCTACTTAAACTAAAGTAATGTAATGCTTACTTACATTTTACCAAGCTGATAAGCTCATAAATATCAAAAATCTAAATGTCTGAGTGCAAATTTGTGAGAGACTAGTAAAACAGATTATATGGAGGTAGTTTATTTTTTAATTTTTATATATTTCTTTTTGTATAACTGTTATTCCTGCTGCTTTTTGGTCATCCTGCAACTCAAGTGACTGCTGGCAAACATCATTATAAAATGTGTTTCAAAAAAATATGTATTTAGTTTAGCTTTAAAATCTGAGATGCAGTCATTATATAAATTGCAGCTGCTCATGAATCTCAGCTTATTGCAGTGCCAACTGATTTAATTGCAGCATTCTGTTTACAAACTGCAGCACAAGGTCTTCTAATTACAGTGTTACTTTTGTTTCTTCTTCTTCTTTTTAGGAAGAGCCCTTTGTGATGGTGGCGGAAAGCGTTTTTGGACAGGCGAAGCAATTTAAAGGGTTTTCCATTGATGTTTTAGATGCTCTAGCCAAAAAACTAGGCTTTAAATATGAAATGTATCAGGTAGAGGATGGAAAATATGGCTCCCCACAACCAAACGGCTCCTGGGATGGCCTGATTGGAGAACTTACCCAAAAGGCATGGTTACATTCACAGTTAATCATCAATTAATGAGCAACTAATGATTATGTAGATGTAAATGTGCTTTTGGTGTATAATACTCTATTGTTATGTGTTGTGTCACAGAAAGCAGACTTGGCGATTTCTGCCATCACTATTACTCCAGATCGGGAGAGTGTGGTCGACTTCACTAAGCGATACATGGATTACTCTGTTGGAATCCTAATGAGCAAATCAGTCGAGAAGCTGTCGATCTTCTCTCTCCTGGCCCCCCTAGACCTCTCAGTATGGGTGTGTATCGCGGCCACTGTGCCTGTGATGGGGGTTGTGATCTTTATTCTGCGCCGTGTACAGGCTGTCTGCTCACATCAACCGGCCTCTGCCAATGCCTCCCTTCTCAACACAATGTGGGTCGTGTATGGCGCCTTCGCTCAGCAAGGTAACCACACACACAAAAAGCAATACATCCTAAAGTTAACACAATTAGGGGGAGGACTGTGCAGGCCTATAAAGTTTCGTAACTTGCTGGCCATGCTGGAACAGGGAATTGCTGTCATTCCCAAATGTAGTCATCAACACAGTGTAATCTGTCATAAATCAGTTTGGAATGTGAACTACAGCCACTTTGTGTAGGATATACCTATATTTGGGTGGTGGTAGCCTATTGGGAAGAGCTTTGGGCTATCAACCAGAGAATAGTGGTTCAAATCCAATCTCTGCCAGACATCCACTGTTGGGTCCTTAACCCTCTTTGCACCAGGGGTGCTGTACAATGGCTGAGCCTATGCTCTGACCCCAGCTTTCAAACGGAACTGGTATATGCAAAGACAATTTCATTCTACTGTACATTTCTGTATGTGTAATGATAAAATATATCCCTTTAAACTCATTACCATGTCTGCAATGAAAGCAAGCACTTACTAAATCTATAAAAAATCAGATATTAAATTCTTGGTGGACCATCTTCAGCAATGCAGTGAAATTAGACAGTAATGGCATTCCACTGAGTGTTGCACTGTTTTTTGTGAGTCAGATAAGGCCGCTTATTAAACAAACTAATCAAACAAACAATGACTAATCTATCCTCTAGTCCTCTATCAGTTTCTAATCTCATGTTACTGTGGGGGTTTGTATTATTCTTTGAAACTGTTTAAAATCAACTTGGTTTATGACTCCGGTTTTTGAAGATCTAGGTAAAGTAGAGGTGGGGAACATGCATACATAGCATAGCATCAGATGTGCTACAGTCAGTACTTGTTTGCCAGTAAAGTTTAAGTGTAGCTCATAAAATTGTAAATGAAGGCACGCACGAGATCTGTGAACCTAATAAAGTCATAGTCAAGAGTAAATCCAGGCAGTAATTGATTTTTTACTGAGACTTAATACATATAAATGCTTTATTAATTAATTCTGGTAGTAAATTTATACATGTGGGCTAAATTAGGAAAATGATAAATGGTTTTTTTTCCAGATTGCCCTGTCTCCCATCATGACTTTGATTTATATCACCATTCCATTATTTAAAATGTGTGCATCTCAATTTTTTTTATACATGCACACTGAGCACCCGGCGGTTTGTAAATACGTACTGAGGATTTCCGGGTTGTTTTTTAAAGTCACAAGTGGAATAAACTTTTAAAGATGAATTTACCTCTTAAAAGAAAATAACATCGACTATGGATGAAGGTGCATGAAATGCAGAATAAATTGCCTGTCATGCTTGCTATGTTTATATGTAGTGTAATCCATGTGGAATAGAATCATTCACGTTTACATCATTCATTTAGAACATTGCCATTGTCTGTGCCATCAAGTAAAATGTACTTGTATCATGTCCTGTGGGTCAGAGAAGTGGCAGCATGAGTCTGTGTATGATCAGTGATGCTTTTATTTGGAAAAATTCCGAAATTGTTTTCATAGTTCATTGCCCAGCTCAGTTTACAAGCAAACAGAGTAAGCATATGTCAAATTCATTTATGTAGCACTTTTTCAATTCCCAGGATTGAAAACTGGTAATGAGCAAGCAGAGGGCAACTGTCGCTAGCAATATCTCAAAACTTCTAGAGGAATCAAATCCTCTTTGGGTGGCCTATCGTATACCTGGATAAAATTAAAGGCTAAAACATAATTAGTCAACTGCTTACTTAAGTTTGTACTTAAAAAGGCAGATTATTTAGAGACTCAATCAAAAAAATTTGGAGTGAAAATGTGTGCCAGTCTCAAGGCTTGTTATTACAGCTGCAGAAGCATGGGTCATCTCTGGTGGGAAGCATTTTAAAAAATTTAGATAGCCTTTTTCTTACAGCCATGTGATAAAATACTGTCTAAGTAGAGAGTTTTCAGACAGACTGCTGGAATCCAAATGATAATTACTACATGAAAAGGTAAAGTAACAGAACATCATACAAAACCTAACAAAAGATTTGTAGTGTGCCATCTGGGTGCTGCTTTTCTTGCACAAGCCCACCATTGCTTGTGCTCTCAAATGTGAACTTCTGTTTAGTGTGATTCTGAACTCCAGTTGGGTGCACCCTTGAAGGTGAAATTGGCAGTGTCTGCAGCAGACAAAATTGGTCACTAGTTTGTTGGGTTTGAAAAAAAAATCAAAGGAGGGCAGACCTTTGACATGGTTCAAGGACCATAGTTAGTAGCCTGATGCACATGTAAAGATGTGGTCAAGATTCTTGCACACTTGCATTGGACTGGATTTATGTAAAAATCTGCCAAAGTATAGGCAAATAAGAAGAGGTTGGTGGACTGTGCACATGTTGGAGGGAGAATCTGTCATACAAATATAACCTCCCTATATTTAAATTAAGTTAAATACAACAAAGAAGGAAATTATTGAGTTGAAGTAGTTGTTTTTTTAAAATGTATATATGGAAATATTTTATATAAGTTACAAAATATGGTATGAAATAGGTAAGGTAACTTCACAAAGATATTTTCATAAAAGATTTTTTATACATTTAATCATCACACATCACTTGAACAGAAAAAGGCTCCTGATCCATAGCAAACACTCAAACATTTCTGTCAATTCAACAGGAAACAGGAAGTCAACTAGAACAACAGAATAATAGGCAATAAATAATACATTTTTGTTCTGCTCTCTAAAACACAACTTTCGGAATAATAGAACTTGTTATGCATCATTTAAATCTGTATTGTTCAGCCCTAAAATTCGTTCTTCTTTGAAAAATTCAAGACACTTGTTACATTGCCTGTACCACTGACTGGCAGAATGTGTTTTGAGGCTGTTGGGTTTCTGCCAAACAGCACATTGCAACAAGGCATAAAAGTTTAGCTTGGTGTAATCCATCCTTTTCACTTGATTGCTGAGCGTCCGGTGTGCCTTTTGGCAAACTCCTAATGGGATTCCCTATAGCTTTTAATGGCTTTCTTCCTCTCATAATTTTGAAAGCCAAGTTTTGTAAAGTACGCATGCCCTTAGAATTGTCCACATTTTCTTCCTTTTTTCAAAATATAGATCTCCCCAGTTCTAATTAATTTGTTTTAATATTTGAATAATTTACACAACAGAACAGTAGTTCTTAACCTGTGGCCCTTGAAATTGCCTTTTGACCACTGCTGTTTAGAAACCACAACAAACTGAGAAGCAAATGTCCGAGCACGACGCTGAGAAGTTTAGTTCCTATTTCTCTGGTGCCACCCACTGGTCAGATGTTATATAACACAAACAATTCCACTACCCCAGGGGGACCTTTGGAAATTTATTACTAATGCATCAATACCTTGCCTTTATTAGATCCTCAAGGTAGGATAACAAAAAGTTCAAAAAAAGAAAGAAGATGAAAAGAAAGATCATGGTGATGGTTCAGGAGAGCAAGATGATTCTCTTTTGGTGTTTGGTACACACAGACACAAACATTTAAATCTGTCTTTATTGGGTCTTCCTATTCACCTAAAGAACTTGCTTTGTACTTTTTTTAAAACTACAGTTTAAACCCTTTCCTTTTCTACTGGTTCTTTCACCAAGAATATATGTACATATGGGCCTGCTCACTGCTCATATTGAAACAGTAGCTCAGTGGAGCTCTGCAACTCAAATTCCAATTAAAATCCTGTGATTCATGTTTACTCTGGTTTTACTCCTGTTAATTGCTGCATTATATCACCCTCAAAGGATCAGCACTTATAATACGTCATCCACAGTTTTGCTAACTACGGTAAGCCAGTCTGGAGATTCAGCCATTTTCATCTATAGCTTTTGTTCTCTCAGTTCAAAAATGCACAGGGTTAACATTCTTTAAACGTTATATACAAGAACATATTGAAATGAAACAACGTTCCTCCATGATCAGGATGCGCTACAAATCTTCTGCCAGAACAGCAGATTGTGATCCGAATTAAAGATTTGGCATAGTTCTTTTATGCCAGATCCTCTTCCTGATGCAATTCAGTCCTATTAATTTGGGCTTGGAATAAATACTGCACTACAATGCACTGTTTAATGAATCATAGTGATTAGGTACCTATGAGACATTTAGGTGTCTCCAATTAACCTGGCAGTATGTTTTGGACTGAAAATCTGATAAAATTGGCAGAAATCATACAGTATACACAGTGCAGATAGAAAAGTATAATAAATACAAACAAAACTGAGTGATGTGTGAGAAAGCTATTCAGATATAGACTTAATGGCATATTTTTATAAAGCTTCAGAGGTTAGTAAAGAACAAGGTGCAAGACTCAACCTTGCCAATAAATAGGGATCTGCCATCTTTTAAATTAATAAACAGTGAGGATCCTGAGTAGAAGATAGGTTGATTCAAGGCCTATTAAAGGATGTTGATGCCTTGTTAAACCCTGGCAACTCCGAATGTTTAAATTACAGGCTTGTTATTTTTCTTTATTTGAATACTGTAGATTTTCGGTGCCCTTGTAGTAAATCTGGTAGGATGCAATATGCAGATGTCTTGAGTATTTGGCTTTTATGTTAATCTTCAGAGTCCTTAGAAAATATTTTCACATCCGCAGGAGTTTCACTTGAATAATCTGGTTTTCTTCCTCCGCCAAAAACGATGGGAGGGGAACATCTCCCCCTGAGTAAATTAAAATAGAATTAAATATACTTCCTTGCTCTCTTTTATTCTGCATGGATTGATCAGGTGTGAAGTTATATGAGAAAGTTCATCCAACTCTTGGAAGTTATTTATTTATTATATTTTTTTTATTAGTCGTTTAGTTTCTGCAGTGACATTTTCACGGCTGCTAAATTTCACATTAACATTTTAACATGATGGATCATAAAGTGGGGCTTTTATTTTCCACTATCAATTAGAAAGAGAAACAACTACGATAGACAGACAGAGCAGCCTTTTATTTAAGTGTTTCTTCTGTTTGTCTTTGAATATAACGACAGGTCATTACTCAGCAGTCATTAAGATCATGTCTTGCTTTACTTGAGCATCGTTTAAATGCTTTATTACTAAATGTGTTTTATCAGCAGTTTACATATTTAATGTAGAGCACGTCTTCATAAGCTGTGAGATTCAGAAAGAGGGATTAAAACTATAGCTAGCGGCATTAGAGCATTTCCATTTACATTTATGATAAATCTGCTGCAGTACTGCAGTGCAAATAAGACGCCAAATCCAGAGACGATAAAAAATCTTCTGTGGGCTAAATGTAAGGCTAGGTTATTTTTTTCTATTAGTAATAGTGCTGCTCAGTGGCTTGATGGGTAGCAATGTCGCTTCTCAATGAATAGGTTCTCGGTTCAATATCCAGGCAGTATGGACTTGGTCGTTTCTGTATGGAGTTTTCATGTTCTCCAGATATCTTCAAGAGTTTCCTCGTGGAGCTCTGTTTTCCTTCCAAAGTCCAAAAACATGCGAGCTAATGTAAGTACCTAGCCACTAGGATGCATTGCATTGCTGGTCCAAAACCTGGATTAATTGGAAGGGTTATGTCAGGAAGGGCATTCAGTGTAAAACTATGACAGAACAATAATGTGGGCCACCATAAGCTGTGGCGACCCCTAACCGTAAAAGTATAAAAAATTATATCTATAGAGAAACAATGATTGAGCTACTACTACCATTAACAAACAGCGCTAAAATGGTTTACTCACTTTTGTTACAATAATGACAGGAAGTCATCAGTTCTTTTTTGTATATATGTAATGTTAAACTCCACACAATAACGTTCTAAACTTCTTCCACATCACACACACATCATGCAGACTGCGGTCATCAGACAACAATGTGCTTGCTGTGCCTAGGTTAATGGTGTCCACCATGGGTGGCAGATCTTTTACAGTTGCCGTTCCAGCACTCTGAAACTCCCTGCCTTTGACACTTTGATCTATTTGTTTTCCTTTCTAAATTGAAGGCATCTCTAAAGATCCATCTTTTCTCCCAATGCTATCATTCCTCTTCTTGACCTTGTATGTTTAACCTATTTTCACTTTGAGCTTGGTGTAAGACACTATATAACTT
>JAYDZF010000008.1:16496099-16506273 GCA_034509105.1 Microcambeva barbata | reverse complement strand
TTGCTAGAATTTGTTTTGTTATATCTGGGCAACATGCTTTTGCTAAAAAGTTGATTCTGGAAGGGATTTTATTTTTTCGACTGCTGCTGTCTTTTTAAAAATATGTCATTATAACATTAGGGAAAAGCTTTTTTCAATACAACTATCCAGCCAAACCAAATTGTACAGAGAATCAAGGATGCAGTTTCCACTGGCCCGGGGTCTATTAAAGGGACAAATCTGTCCCTCCTTAAAAAGCATGTTACTTGTGAGATACAAATTTTACAGGTTTGACATGCCATGTAGCTTTGAATCATTAGGAAAATCCACATTTAAATCTCTCAACAAAAAAACTATGTAATTCTTAATTCATTTCAGGCTTTAAATATATTTGGTGTGTTGTGGTGTGATGTAGCTCAATTTTGCCCAATATATTAGTCACAATACGGCAAAACAAGTAGGAGTGTAGCTTTGATAGAATGATTTTCTTTAAAATATCCAATAACCTGGCTTTTTGCTTTTATACACTTGTGCTTGGGTTTCATCATCCACTTTGCAAAAGAATATAAAAGAAATGTATTCTCAGACTATTATGAAATTTGTTTTTCCACTATGTAATGAGCCTTGAGCTTCCTGGAATGTGCTTATTTTGTGTTCTGCCATTGATAAAGCACTAAGAACAACATGTAGTTGTAGAGAATTGCTAGGTTTAAAGTGGCTTCTTTGACAAAAGAAGCAATTTTATTGTTGTAAAACATGACAGAACATGATTAGCCAACATCCGGCTGCAAAACATCGAAGTAAATAGATATGTCACTTTGGATCATTAGATTGGATTTGAAACTACAACTTTGTTAATCATATCATGCTTTTCCAATCATCTTCTAGTTGAGTGTTAGCTTTCTTATTCTCTCTGAATTCTCTTTTGCACATACGTCATTGTAAATAATTTCAGACCATCATAAGCTATACTTAAGTCAGTGTCCTATCTGGATGTTCTTTTTTGTATGGATCTTTGGCTTGCTGCATGACTTAAGCTTCAGATCATGGGCCAATCATGGGACATCTTTTCTTTAGAATTTTCTGGTAATGAGCAAATTTCATATATCTGTAAATTACTGCAGGCCCTGAAAAACTGTAAACCATCACCACACTATTATACTTCCACCACCATGCTTCACTGTTAGTAAACTGTTCTTATTTTGTAATTCTGTTTTATGCAAGATGTTCCGGCTCCACAGTGTAGTGTACAGTGCATTCATTTTAGGTGGATAATAAAATGTTTTAAGCAAATGTTAAAGTTTCTTGGTCACTATTGGCTTGTACTTTGAAGTTTATTAATGAAAGTCCAGTCCAAGTATGATCTACATTCAAAGTTTAGCACATTTTTTGTATTTTTTAATAAGTGCATTTGGATGTCAATGTCAATATATGTCAATATTTAACTATTTAAAAGTAATGCTTCTTACTTTGGTTCACTAAAATATGGTTTTGCAACAAATTTTAGATACTTTATACATGTAATCATTCCTGTGCAGTGTGCTAGGTGTTGAGAGTCTTTTGCATGTTAATCATTGTCTGGACTTTACTTTAGTAGTCTTGGTCGAAGCAAAAGGTTAACCTAGACAGTAAACTTCTAACATCCTAACATTGATCCCATTAATGATAAACTGGTCATTTATTGGTACAAATCTGATAAAGCTTAGTTGTTCACAAGCAAACCTCCATATCGATATTACTAACCCACTGTATTGTCATAGTATCTGGCACTCTTATGGCTTTACCTGCTAGTGAACTTCTGATGAATATTCTTGAACAGCCTTCAATCTGCTTCTTCTGTTTGGATTTAAATCCAAGGGTAAAAAAGAAAAACTCTAATGTTAAATATGAATTGATAAATAACCACCCATAGCTACCAAATCGAACTACTGCTAGATCATGCTTCGTGACCACTGTGTGGGATTGCAAAGCAAGTGATTACATGCTCAGACATCACTTGACATTCTCATTATATTTCAGGCTGCCTGAACAACTATTAGCAATTATGTTCTTTAGCATTTAAATGTGAGCTCTTTAATCCTTATCTAACCTGCTCCTTGTTTTTCCTGGTAGACCTTGGGCTGACCTTTCTTCTTTTTGTGTTCCCGTTCATTTCTCCTACTCATTACCCCCCCCCCCTTTCATACATGCCAAAAAACTTCTGCTTCTTTGCTATTTCTTTTCTTTTGCATGTTTTATTTCTATTGTTCCGTTCTCCTTCCATCATCCTCCCTCTCAGTCAGCAGTTTGTTCAGCATATGATATTCTGCAGTGTTTGCTGAGGCCGGTCTGGGTGACAGTCCGAGCGCTGGTATCACTGGAGAAAAAGCCTTTAAATGAAAAGGCCAGTGGGATGGTTGGAGAAATAAAGGAGCGAGAACAGGCGGCGAATGAGAAGCTCAGTCCGTGTCAGGAATCACCCTGTTCCTGGAATATCTGGGATCTGATTGGCTCGAGTCTGGTGCATTTGTTCTGCCTTCTGCTGCTGTTTGGGGCTTACACCTGGAGCGAACTGACATGACCTGACATTACTCATGCATGCACACACACGCAGAAAGCACACAAAAGCGGTAATTTTACACATGTGAATGTGCTTTATTAGGGCAATATCCATGTCATTAAATTATGTATCATTTACAGTAGAGATTACCAAGCTTTTTTATCTGTCTATCTAAAAATCAAAAGATAGCTGTGCCAATAAGTCGTATTTAAGTCAACATGAATCAAGTTTAACCATGCTGGATGAGCCAAATTTAGACTCTGCCCATTTCAGTGACTGGAAAATGTAAAGGTGGTGACAACACCCTTCCTCAACTGGAATCAACAAATGCAAAGGTCATGTCTCCCTTCACCTAGGAGTTGTAAGCTTAAATGTCATGCCTTTATTACTGGAAGCAACAAAACATGCACAATGACCAGACTTTTTACTGGAATAGACAGAACATGTTTAGAACATGCAACCTTCATTTATAATGAGAGAAAAGGCTAAGATGCCATGTAGTATTCACATGGACTGATGAACAATAAAACTGACAGATTATAATCAAAGGCTGACTTCCTTCACTTGTAATGAGGTTATACCTTCTTGACTGGTACTAATGCAACATGTCAAACCTCTTTTACTAAAGCCGACTAAACTGTTGACTACAAGTGCGCAAGGCCACTGTTACAGTGCTTACAGGTTCAGATTATACAAATATGTTACTGCAAATGACATATAAGACATCATATGCCTATAGTCAAGTCAATTAATTTATTTGTATAGCACTTTTTATAATAGACAGTGTCACAAAGCAGAGATAGAGTTTAGGCCTGAAGGCTAGACCTTCTTCTGT
Organism: Microcambeva barbata; assembly: GCA_034509105.1. Classification (NCBI taxonomy): domain Eukaryota; kingdom Metazoa; phylum Chordata; class Actinopteri; order Siluriformes; family Trichomycteridae; genus Microcambeva; species Microcambeva barbata. The sequence continues at coordinate 16,502,920 of JAYDZF010000008.1, read as the reverse complement.
TAGACTGACACAACATACATCCAAGGTACTAAGGCCAAATGGCATTTTCACTTGGACTAATATAAAAAACTAAACCATGCCTTATTTACTGGAATGGACAGAACATGTTCAGAACATACAACCTTCATTTATAATGAGAGAACAAGCTAAGATACCATGTTGTATTCACATGGTCTGATGGACAATAACATCTATAATTGGGCTTACATACATGCACGGCCATGGCATCAACACAGTTACAATAGCTGATAATTAAAGAGACAGAATGTTCTTTATTTATGCAAATGGAACATGTTCTACAAACTGAACAAGCTCTGTGGGTTTAGCCTACATACTGAACTACAAAGCTCTAAGGCTGCATCTTCACTAAGACAGCCAGGTCTGGTACTGCCAGGTACTGATAGGAGATTTGTCATCACCAGGGAAGAGAGGCACACAGTAAAATAATATTCTGTAATATAAATATTCAGTGTAATTCCTTTACCTGTGCCATGTCTGGTGTTAGTATAACACAGTTAGATTTGGGCTACAATACTAACTAAGCAAACAGGTGTGACTGCATGTTGATATCTTTCAGAACTATCAAAAGTGATGCAGTATTTGGCCAAGTGGCAGCATTTGTGAGTAGTAATGCAAGACTGGCTTTTAAATAGACTGCTGGCACTTCAAAATGATTTAATGTGCTAAGCTGTTTCGCATTTGCTGCAGATTAGCTGTGCTTACTAGTAATAAAACATTTACTTTAGTTTAGCAAGCTTGTGTTAAAAAGTGGTGCTTGTCCATGTGAAAAATTTCCCCAACTTGGCATACACAGGTCTAAAATGTTCAATATTGTGTAATCACATCATACTGTCTGAAGCAAAGCAGCCCTTTAACATGATCCTCTTGCATATGTACTTTACTCCTGAATATGGTGACCTGTCATCTTACGCAACACTTCTTTCTCTAAACACAACAAGTTGAATTATTACCAAAGAGATATCTATTTATGTATTTAATATGGTGAGTTTTCTGTGTTTTACCTCATCATCACTTTTTACAATTTGACTATCTGCTATGTCAAAAACATTTACAGTACTCTTAAGATTTAGAAAATGTTATTTGTCAAGAAAAAAGACATTTACGGCATTTATCAAGACACTTATCTAGAGCGACTTACAGAAATGCCAGTCGGGGGCCAGTTGTAGGCTAGTGGTTATGGTACTGGACTAGTAAATGGAAGGTCACTGGTTCAAACCTCACCACTCCTAAGTTGCAGCTTTTGGGCCCTGGAGCAAGGCTATGTCACATTGTAAAAAGGTGTCTGATAAATGCTCAAATGTAAGTGCTTCCATAGTATACATACGTATTAGTAGACTTTTTAGTCCTTCTATTTTTTATTAGCTTGAGGTCAAATATTTAATTTATGCCTAATTAAGCAATTCCAAAACTAGTTTTAGCATGTTTTTGCTAATACACTGAATTATGATTTAAGGATTTTAAAGTATATTTCTTACTTCGTAGTTCCAGCCATATTCTTCAATACACTGATTCCTTTGACAGCAAAACATAAATCAAAGCCGTCAAAGGTGTAATGGTTCCTTTGGCTCAAGAGCATAATTCAGTCAACACCTTGGTTGATTGTAGGTAGGGTTTTATTGGATTTGGATGCCTTGTCGTTTCTCTTCCAAAATATACATGGTCTCAGTCTTATACATGACAACAGAACTTTCCTCCAGAAGGTATTTTTTCTTTTCCCGTGAAAAGGAAGATTTTGGTTCCTTAGCTAAAGTTCAGAAATTGCTCCAAGGGACAACATTCAGGGTGTGCATTTTCAGTAGAATTCATACATACATGTTTAAGTCCCAGACGAAGTCTTTCACTAATGATTACTGCCTTAAAACTCCTCATCAATCTATAAACTGTAACCACTGGATTAAGATCAAAACACTTAATTTCAGATGCCCCCATTAGGTGATCACCACGTTGGATTAATCATCTACAGATTTGATTTGGTTTGGCATAGTTAAGTGGGTGAAATATGTGTCTTACAATAGCTAGAATTATGCAACACCATGCTTGTTCTGTACTTATGATCCTGTGGAACAGGAGCTCAGCTTTCACCAACAGCAAGGCTTGTAATGAGCACATAAGCTCCCAAACACTGTCCACTTCAAAATGATTAGTTTTTTAGTTTTATAATTAATGTAAATATGTTTGGCCAAAATTTGCAGTGTTGTTTTATTCTATAACCTAGAATAATAATTAGAATAGAATAAAATATTGACCAAATATGAACTCTTAAATTCTATAACTAAAATGATATATAAATAATGTTAATAAACAAGGATGTTACATTTTCCAGAAAGTTTTATTTTACTGAATCCATGCCTCCTACCAATGTTTAAACCCAAATCAGAAATAGTGGGAGTTAAAGGATGTGCTGATAACCAGATAAAAAGGTTGGGTGATTTTAAGGGTGATGAGAAGAATTGCACTTTCATAAATTTGCACCTTTGAATGTATATGTAAGTCTTAAATGAATGAAAATAATAAATAATGTTGCTATTTTTCTTCATCTTTTGATGAAAAGATAAAAGCTGTGGAATCATCGTCACAGAGCTGATGCAGTATCGAATATATTGTTGTTTCAGTTAACATTCAATGGAAGCTTGTTAGAGATTTTTTAACTTACTTTCATAAGGTGTCAATCTTGGTCACTTTTTTGGTTTAAGTTGACTTTTGCGAGTAATATTCTTTATTATAATTGCTTAATAATATTGTGTGAAGCTTTGGCTACAGCTGTAAACATTTATATATATATATACAGTGTGACTACGTTTCCTTATGCTCAGACAACTCATGAAACACTAATAAGTTAATAAATTATCTAAAAGACTGTTCGAAAAGAATTTACTCCACTGCATTGAGTCCTTTGTGTAAAATTGTTTGTCAGTATTTCAGCTACAAGTTTTCTTTTTAAATATTTGATGAGATAACATATTTGATGAGAAACGATCTGGGCGCGCACTCTCATTTGGTGTACACGCTTCTTTCATTATCTCAGCTTTTTAACATGGTATACATTAGATCATGGACTAAGATACAGTGGATTACATTAGGTAGTTTAATTTTGTGAAAGAAACTTTTAGTTTTAAAATTTAATATAAATCTTTTATCTATTACAACTGAAGAATATGTTGTAGCCTCTTATTTATATACATATTGGGTTAATAAACTTCGATATAAATAGGCATTAAGCGCAGTTGTGAGCATTTCAAAAATCTGATAATTAGCTATTGAATTTTTAGATGTAAAATAGCGGACAGCTGGTCAATGATGATTTCAATGATGGTCAATCGTGATTTCACTCTAGCATACATTGTGGGCTGAGTGGCATTCTAACATAAATCTTTACTGCTGTAAGAAATGTAGTAAATAAGACTGTACTGTTCTGTTACTCATGTGTCATGGTGCATTTCATTCATAATGTTACTGGCTCATATAGGGTCATATTCAATTCTGTTCCTGTGGTAAAATTCTTGTTTGAGATTCCTTTCTTTGATCTTAATGATTTTGTTTCTTGAAACACTAAATCATTTAGATTTTTTTGTGTGTTGGACTATATATTGTGTTGCATAGTATATGTTCCATAGTTTAAACATTTCGTTGACCACTTGTTGACGTTGTCTCCACCTTTAAATTACATCCATATTTTTCCTGCCATTCATCTTATTCCATCTTCACCTCCGTCCACTTGTCTCTTTGTCCTACAGGAAAAGCTATGTCTTCCTCACCACATTTTGGAGGAGAAGGGCGTTGTAAAAGTGGGCATCACCATTCAGGCGCTGCTGGATGAAGCGGCAACAAAACAGAACCTTTTTACGTAAACACACTCAACCGTCAAAATATGTGAACCTTTCTATTGCAACTGACTATTTGTGCACTAGGGGGCATTGTTGCACATACCAAACCAGTATGAACTATGGTCTGGTGAACAGTAAATCTTAAACCACTGAAAATCTAGAATAACTAATCTTTACTTGAGGTCATCAACTTTCTGCATTAATACCCGCATTCAAACACTAAATTATTTCGAAAACACTTCTATGTGGCATATCGTAAATGCTAAACTTCAGCCACTATTCTGACTGTTCCAAACCACAGATAATAGTACTAGAAGTATGTCAAATTAGTGCACTAACTTAATAGAAATCGAGTAGTGAGCCGCTGTCTAGTGCTGAGTATACAATTGGACACGTCCTTTAGCAACTTGCTAAAGTATGCCGAAAAGCCAATGGGATCATTACATTTTGATAGCTAGACTGTTTGGAGTCTTAAGTTGCACTAGATATTATACGAATTTTTATTATAACTTGTCCATCACATTAGGATAAATGAAAAAGCGTTTAAAAAAGAAAATGATACACACAACGTTAACGTATCATTATTAGCATGATAGCGTTGTTTAGTATAGCTCTGAAAAATCACTTATGTTTTAGTATCATACACTAAATTTACATCAAAATGTTTTAATTTATTTATTAACGCTTGTAAAGTATGTGTTTTAAATGAGAAAAATGATTACACTGTAATTTGGCCCAATCCCAAATGCATTTAAAATCAGACATACAAAGGGTTATGTGGAAAAGCATCAAATATTGATCAGGAGAATTATTAAAGACATAGTTATTAAAGACATAGTTATAAAATGATGTTTTTCCGGTGTTTGCTTAGAAAGAATCTGCAAAATGCAACGAATGCTGGTCACACCTAGTAATGCACATATTTAATGAGTTTAAAGCATAAGTGCTGGTCCCCACAAAGACTTGCTAGTTTAGTTGGGCATATGACAGTTATCAGAGAGAAACATTCTACAGAGCAACATAGTTTGCCCCTGGCACCGCTGTGACCAATATAAAAGTCAACATAAATTAATATTTTTGGAAACGTGCACAATAACTCTGCTGTCCTTATGTGCTGTTTCACCTGTTGTATTATGGAATGAATACTTTTTGTGCAACTTGCATAAGTAATCTTCAGAGAAATCTTTTGAACATAACAAATTATTATCATACAACATATGTTGCTTAACACTATAAAAATGACAGTGCAGAAATGTTTCCACAAGGGGGTGTTTTATGTATTTTTGGCTTTCAGGGCATTTATTATTAAGCAGAGTAATGAACAATTGACATAAATAGTTATCAATATCATACATGTGTATTTGGGCAGTATTGCATGTGTTTATGTGTGTGTAATTTCAAATTCATTGTTTTATAGACCATATGCCATTCATTTGAATAGTGTATTTTATGACTATTGGTGTAATAGATAAAACATATAGTTATTTTGTCTCAATATGTTTTTGCTACCTAACAGCATTCATTGCTATATACATTTCAAATAGTTAAACTAAACAAATAGCATTTTATTACACTCCTGGCAGATACATATACTGCTGTGCAAAAGACCAAATACCTAAGAGCATATTTTACAGATTTGTATAAACTTTTATATTACAAGAATATTATTATAATATTTGGTTAATATAAGTGTTAAGGAAATATTTATTACGTTTATAAACATATAATTGATTTTGATTTGTTCATTATGACTTTAAGTGCACATGCAGTTTGACTACTTTATTGCACCCAAACTACACACTGCTGCTTTTACTGCAGTTTCAGTTGTTGTTCTAAAAATCCACTGAATCCATTTAATCCTAGCCAGCACCATAAATACTCTGGGCAACATATCCAGCAGGTAAATTCAAATTAAATTAAAACCTATGTGACAATGGGGGGAAATTACTCTTCACAGGGACTGGACATATGGAGAAAAAATGATAAATGACACACCTTGCAGTTGGGAGACTTCTCTGTTAGAAATAAATTACAACAATATTGATGGTGGTACTTTAATCAAGTACGTGTTCTGGTTGCCCTTTTTGAGAGTGGACAAATTTACTGATTCTGAGACAGTTCAGTCAACAAGCTATAGTTTTGGGTTTGGATGTGTACCATATTGTACTGTAGGGTATTGTGCAATGGAAAAGAGGTTGTACTTACAGTGTAACTTGAGATAATTTGAATGGAGTGTTTAGCGCAACATACATAACTTTATTTTGGCAACTGAGTAGAGTATACAATGGAGAATAGATTAATTAAACTCTGGATATGTAATACTGACTTAGAAATGAAATATTGATTGATCTGGAAATGGGATATTTTTATTACCTGCTGAATGAAAGTAACTTTTGTTTTATACTTTTTGCTAGTCACTTTGTATTGAATATTGATCAAAACATTTGTACTAAAAAGTGTGTACATTGTGTATTTCCCCACTTTTCCTCTGGTGTATTGTGGTATGTTTTGTATAAGGACGATCATGTTGTTTTTGTATATAATGCTGATATCTACGTTCTTTTTCACTAAATATATTTACCTACAAAAGACAACTGTTTTGGTTATTGCACATTAGAGAAGTTTCATTTGCTGGGATTGTTGTAAAAGATAATGCCATAACATAAATTGGGATATAAGCACCTTGCTGAGTAATGGATTTGTGAAGGCATTAATATCTGCAGAGCCAGGTGTAATATTAAACTGAACTATCCAGACAAGGGTTTACCTATTAGGGGTGTGATTGTAATTCATTACATGACATACAATAAAACACTCTGTTATTGTAAGACAATTCATAGAATAAAAATAAAACATAGGTGAGGTGACCAAACAACTTCTTAGCAGGCTGGGCTATATATATATATATTAGGGGTGGGACTCGATTAAAAATTTTAATCTAATTAACTACAGGCTTTGAAATTAATTAATCGAAAT
>JAYDZF010000008.1:16468140-16491002 GCA_034509105.1 Microcambeva barbata | reverse complement strand
GGCTACGGGAACGCGTAACCCGGGGAGAAAGCGGAGGAGAGACGGAGGGAGCTGGCGCTAACGGGCGATTTCTGACATCAGCATTGAATAAAATATGTTTTGTAGGGTTGTTAAAACAATGACATTTTGGCATCAGATAATATATATTTATCTTATATTTTATGTCTTTTTTTACTCTCCACACAGTTACTAGGGGAGGATCGTTTTCAGGATATTGAGAAGATTAAGACCATTGGCAGCACATATATGGCAGTATCTGGCCTTTCACCAGAAAAACAGGTAAAACAAACAAATATCATATAGCTTTAACCAAAGCTTTCTATATAAAGATAGTGGTACAAGTAAATAACTACTGCTAAACCTTCATAGGACTGTTAGCATAAGCATTCCATTCTACCCTAATGATGGCCAAACCAATTTTAAATCTCTTAAAGCACTCATATTTACTCTTGGGTTCCTTCGAACTTCAAAGGGGATTGTCTTTTTTGTCACCATAAACTTTTTAATCAATCTGACTGGAACTTGTAGTATGTTACTATTGCTATACAGTGCTGCACAACAGAGATCTCTGGAAAATCAAGCTGGTGACCATCCAACTCTCATGACGGATCTATAGAAAAGTGTAGGCCCAGGACCCTAAGCATAGACACTGTAGGCATAAATGAGAGCGTTTTTGGTGGCTACAGTGAAATATGAGGCTGTTTTGGTGCACAAACCTTTACCCAGCAACTGATTTAATCTTTCTACATTTATGTTAAAAAATAAAAGTAAAAAACTGAAGTCTAATAGTCTTAAACATATTCAGATTGTCACGATATGTTATGTGGACATATTGAAGAACCTCTAAATTTGTTGCTGTCAGATTTTTGTGTACTTAATATGTCTGCATATTCTGATTTTGTGTGTGTATGTATGTGTGTGCGTGTGTGCTTGTTAAAGCAGTGTGAAGATAAGTGGGGTCACCTGTGTGCTCTGGCAGACTTTGCCATTACTCTAAATGAGAGTATTCAAGAAATAAACAAACATTCTTTCAACAACTTCCAGCTTCGAATTGGTAAGAAATTTTTAAAATGTTGTTGAACTTCATGTGTGACAGGGTACAACAGTAATTACCAATATATTTAACTTTTAAATTCTATATTCCCAGTGCCATATGGACATACATTTTGAAAAATAAAAACTGAAAATTTGCATGTGCACTTCTGGTGCAACCAATTACAGTCAGAAGTCACATGCTTAGTAGAGAAGTACAAGTCTCTGATTATCCCTTGGAGCACCTTCAAATCCATTATCAAATGGAAAGAACATGATACCACAACAAACCTTCCAAGAGAGGGATGTTCACCAAAACTCTCAAACTGTCCATATGACCGCAATAAGCCGTACACTCCATAGAGTTGGGCTTTATTGAAGAGTGGCCAGAAAAAAAACTTTTACATACAGACAAAAATAGAAATGCTCATTTTGAGTTTGCCAAAAGGCATTTGGGAGACTCCTTCAATGTATGAATTAAGGTGCTCTGGTCAGATGAGACCAAAATTGAACTTTTCGTCCACCAAGAAAAAGGCTATGTCTGGCACAAAACCAACACATCTCATCACCCCAAAAACACCATTCCCAGAGTAAAACATGATGATGGCAGCACCAAGCTGTGGGGATATTTTACAGCATAATGGACGGGGAAACTGGTCCGGCAAGATGTGACAAGCTCATAGAGACTTATCATAGCGGAATGTAGCAAAAAGTGGCTCTAAAAAGTACTGACTTTAGAACTTTTTAATAGTTATGCATTTATTTAAAAAAATACAGTCTATAAAGATTGTTTAGTGAAAAATGATTAATTGGAAATTTAGCAAATGTATTACAAATACCATTAAAAAAATCACAATATACAACAAAAATCACATATAGATAAATGTTCAAAGCATTTGACAACTCAGTATGCTCAGGTGTATCCAGTTTCCATTGATCATTTTTCAGTTGCTTTGACAACTTTATTGAAGTCCGCCTGTGGTAAATTCAGTTGATCGGACATGATTTGAAAAGGCACACATCTGTCTATTTAGGGTCCCATAGTTGTCAGAACATGTCAGAGCACAAATCAAGCCATGAAGTCAAAAGAATTGTTTGTAGACTTTCGAGACACAGATCTGGGGATGAGTACATAATCATTTCTGCAGCACTGAAGGTCCCAATGAGCACAGTGGTCTCCGTCATCCATAAATGAAAGAAGTTGAAACCCCCAGGACTCTTCCTAGAGCTTGCCACTTGGCCCATCTGAGTGACTGGGGTAGAAGGGTTTCAGTCAGAGAAGCATTGCTCTGTAGAGGGAGGAGAACCTTCCAGAAGAACAACCATTTCTGCTATACTCCACCAATCATGCCAGTGTATTGTAAAGCGGCCAGACAAAAGCCATTCCTCAGTTCAAGGCAAAGATGAAAGAAAATCTCTGACCATGAGAAAGAAAATTCTCAGAGCGTAATGTGTGGAGGAAACCAGGCATCGCTTATTACCTGGCCAGTACCATCCCTACTCTTAAGCATGGTGGTGGTGGTGGTGTTTTTTTGGCAGCAGGAACAGGGAGAGTAGTCAGTGTCAATGGAAAGATGAATCCAGAAATGTACAGAGACATCCTTAAAGAAAACCAGCTCTTCAGCACTCTGGACATAAGACAGAAGTGAAGGTTTATCTTCCAACAGGACAACAACTCTCAGCACACAGCCAAAAAAATGAAGGAGTGGCTTCTGCAAAGAAACTGATTCAACAAAGTTTTGAGCAAAGGCTGTCAATACATGTAATGTAATTTTGTATTTGTTTTATTTTTTAACAAATTAGCAAAAATTCCAAAAAATCTTTTTTCACTTATGGGGTAATTGTATGTGGGATTATGAGTAATGAAAATAATGGTGTGAATACTTTCCCGATATACTAAAAAACAAAAATTACATCACATGTATTGACAGCTTTTGCTCAAAACCTTTTTAATTGTTTTTGGTATAAATTATATTACCACTTCACAAACAATCTACCAGTTAGTGCAGTAGACTCTTAGAAAACCAACAGACTCAGCATTCATGATATGCATGCTCTTGAGTCTGTGTATTTTAATATTTAATTAAAAGGGGTGTGTTCAAAATAATAGCAGCGTGGAATTATAGTGAGGTCAATCATTCTGTGAGGACACAGGTGTGAATCAGGTGGCTCTTATTCAAGGGTGAAGCCAGCACATGCTGTACATGCATTTCTCCTTGAAAGCCTGAGAAAAATGGGTCGTTTGAGACATTGTTTAGAAGAACAGCGAAAAATTGATTAACAAATTGATTGGAGAGGGTAAAACTTATAAAGATGTGCAGACAATAATCGGCTGTTCAGCAAAAATGATCTGCAATGCTTTAAAATGGAGAGCAAAACCAGATATGTGGAAGAAAATGCAAGACAACCATTCGAATGGATCGAAAAATAGCCACAATGGCAAAGGCTCAGCCCAATGATCAGCTCCAGGATCATCAAAGACTCATGTTACCTGTGAGTACTGTGATAGTTAGAAGACACCTGTGTGAAGCTAATCTATTTGCAAGACGTCCCTGCAAAGTCCCACTGTTAAAAAAGAGAAATGTAGAAACTTATTGAAAGTAAAATTGTTGTTTTTGGGTCCAAGGGCCACAGACAGTTTGTCAGAGGACCCCCTAACTCTGAATTCAAGCCACGGTACACTCTGAAGACAGTGAAGCATGTTGGTGCGAGCACCATGATATGGTGCTAGGCCTATTTACTGCATACCAGGGATCATGGACCAGTTTGCATATATCAGAATACTTGAACAGGTAATTTTGCCTTACACTGAAGAGGAAATGCCCTTGAAATGGACAATGCCCCTAAACACAACAGTAAACGAGAAAAATCTTGGTTCCAGTCCAACAAAATTGAGGTTATGGAGTGGCCAGCCCATTTCCTGAACTTTACTCATATAGAAAACATGTGGGGTGACATCAAAAATGCCATTTCTGAGGCAAAATCAAGAAATGCAAATCACTTGTGGGATGTAGTCAAAGCATCCATGAAAAGTTCTTTTTATGTTTTGATTTGGAAAACAGTATGCAATGCTCCCAATGCATGGAAATAAAAACTACTATGAAGATTTTGTGCTTAACTAGTGTTTTTACACAGACTGCTATTATTTTGAACACAACTATATGTACAGTGCCTCGCAAAAGTATTCGGAAAGTTTAGAGGGACGGCCGGGTCTTGGTAGATTTGCAGTGGTCTGATACTCCTTCCATTTCAATATCATCGCTTGCACAGTGCTCCTTGAGATTTAAAGCTTGGGAAATCTTTTTGTATCCAAATATGGCTTTAAACTTCTCCACAACAGTATCTCGGACCTGCCTGGTGTGTTCCTTGGTCTTCATGATGCTCTCTGCATTAAACTGAGCTCTGAGACTATCACAGAGCAGGTGCATTAATCCTTGATTACACACAGATTCTATTTATCATCATTTATGTCAACATTGATCATTCAGAGATCCTCACTGAACTTCTGAAGTGAGTTTGCTGCACTGAAAGTAAAGGGGCCAAATAATATTGCACTTTTCAGTTTTCATTTAAAAAAAAAACTTTAAAATATCCAATAAATTTCGTGCCACTTTACATCTGATTTTTTGATTCTTCACAAAAAAATTAAAATTTCATATCTTTATGTTTGAAGCCTGAAATGTGGCAAAAGGTTGAAAAGTACATGGGGGCCGAATCCTTTGCTAGGCAATATATATATATATATATAGTTGTGTTCTGTTGTGTTCTTTCCCCGCCCCACCTCAGGTATAGCTCATGGATCTGTGGTAGCAGGTGTGATTGGTGCTAAGAAACCTCAGTATGATATCTGGGGGAAGACTGTGAACCTGGCAAGCCGCATGGACAGCACGGGTGTCAGTGGTAAGATCCAAGTTCCTGAAGAGACATATCTCATCTTGAATGAGCAAGGCTTTGCCTTCGAGTATCGTGGTGAGATCTATGTAAAAGGCATTAGTGAGCAGGAGGGAAAGATCCGGACGCACTTCTTAACGGGCCGTGTGCAGCCGAACCCGTTCATCCTGCAGCCGCGCAAACTTACAGGCCAGTACTCACTTGCTGCTGTTGTGCTTGGGCTTGTCCAGTCACTAAACCGACAAAAGCAGAAGAAGATTCTTAATGAGAACAACAACTCTGGTATAATGAAGGGCCACTATAACCGCAGGACTTTGCTGTCACCCTCAGACCCTGATGCCATCCATACAGAGATGGCAACGGACAAAAATGAACTGAACTAGTAATAGCGTAATTTAAATTTATTTAAAAAGTACTTCTGGACTTTTGTGGAAGAAAATGTCTATACTGAGCTATTTCAGCCACTGAGTTGCCCTGAGGACCAATACTGAACAGAGCACCAGATCATCTATAGACTGAGAGACTCTCATAAAATGCCTGTGTGTCTGTCATTTTGTTCATTTCTTTTTTGTATTTCTTTTGTAAATTAAGCACAATAAAGGCATTTAATTTTTTATAATGCTTTGGGTAAGATGTGTCTTTTTTGTTCTTTTAAAAAATTTTAACATTGTTGTTAGTTTTCAGATTAATGAAACCTTTATCAAACATAATGCAACTTGTACATTTCTGACTTTTCCCTATGAAGTTTAAAGTTCCAGATTTGGAATCTCTCTTAAAATGTACTAATTTCCTGGGTAGTCCACTTTACAAGAAGCAACCTAGAAACCCCCAAAAGCCAGCCGTAGCTTAGTGGTTAGGGTACTGTACTAGTAATTTGAAGGTCGCTGGTTCACACTTCCCCAGGTAGCTGCTGTTGGTCTCGTGAGCAAGGCTCTTTAACCTCATTGCTCAGACTGTAAAATGTACTGTCACTTTGGATAAAGGCATCTGCAAAGTGCTGAAAATGTAAATGTAATCTTTTCAATAATCTTAAAAGTTTATAAGCAGGGTCCAGTTCCACTTTCGTGTTGTCTGAGAATCCGCTTCAGTATCCACTGGCTTTGATTATGTCCGACGGTCCAGTTCCAGTTTTGCAAGCTTCAGTAGCGTCCAAGGGTCCGGTTTTACCGGCTTTGGTTATGTCTGAGGGTCCGGTTCCAGTTTCGCTGGCTTTGGTTATGTCCAAGGCTCTGGTTCCAGTTGTGCTAGGTTCAATTTCGTCCAAGGGTCCAGTTCAGCACCCACCTGTTTCGGTTACATTTGAGGTTCCTTGATTCCGGTTCAATCCGGGGGTAAAGTCATGGGGAGTTTCAGCCCACACTTCGTCAGCACTGTGAAGCGCATCTGCCAGGACTTTGTCAGTGCCAGGGATGCTTCAGCACCAGGAGGTTTATCTTGCACCTCACCAGAACTAGGGGGTCTTCTGCCTGATTCAAAACTTTTCACTCACTGAATGTTTTTCTCAAGCCTGCCTCCTAGGATTTTAAAATATTTTTTTTGAAAGACATTGCCCCACACGGTCCCGGTCACTCCTGTTTCAAAAGTGTTTTGTTTATTTATTTATTGTTTTGGCACACATGGTGTCGTACTTTAGAGGTGGTAGTGGTGGGGGGGTACTGCTTGGTGTCTGCCTGACGCACCCTCCTCTCAGACACACCTCATTAACTCTGATTGGCTCCCTCTATTTAATTGGTTTCAGCTTCCCTTGCATTGGAGCGTGCTGGGATTAACTCATTAGAGCACATTGTGATTCTGTTTGAGCCTGGAGTGTTCAGAACATCATGGCTGCCAGATATCATCCTTCTCTTATGCCGTAGCCAATCCCACCTCCTCTAATGTTCAGTTTCACGGAGCTGAACCTATGCAATTGAGGCGCATGCGTATTACGTCTCGGACCACACCTGTCAATCTCGTACTTGCCCGCAATCAGACGAAATGAATCCTGCTCACCTTAATCAACTCTCCCCAGGCTCTGATTGTACTGGGATTCCCCTGGGTATTACCACTGCCAAACATTTAACCCAACCAATGCCGCTGACCCTTGCCTCACCTACACCACAGGTCAGTCCGTCTGGTTATCTGCCAGGAACATACCACTCCACTCACCCTCTTACATACTGCCACCCCGCTACATTGGACATTACATCAATGACAGCATCATCTCTGTCATCTGTCTCAGCCTTTCTCATCATATGTGCATCAATTGTACCTTTCATGTCTCCCAGTTACAGGTCATCCACTCTGTGCCCTCCTACCAAACCAGAAGAAAGGTCCTGGGTTCCTTGTTCCTGCATTCTGAATCCAGCCTTTATCCACCACTTCTACTGCAGCCATTCTTACAAGCCAGGTATTGTGCCAAGAGGTCCCATTGGGGTGGTGCAGGGTTCCCAATCTCCCAGGATAGAAGTTAAATGACGGACGTTGCCTAGTATCCGCTACAGACACGGCGGTTCTTGATCATAAGAATGCTACATAATCAGCTGGATCAGCTTGAGAAATGAGAAAAAATTCCAGTGGCAAGCTCATCGAGACTCATCAAAAGCAACTTGTAGCTGTAATCGCCCTAAAAGGTGGCTCTGCAAAATACTGACTTTTGGGGGCGGGGGTAGTTATGCACAGTGCAATTTTCTTTTATTTTGTCCTATTTGTCATCTGCTTTAAAAAAAAATGAAATGTTCAAAGTTTAAGGCATGTTTAGCCACATTTTCAGGCCAGGTTTTTGGCAGGCTTCTTTTTCCACTGTCCCAGTTAGATCAGTCAGGATAGGGCTTATAGTTCATAATTATTTTCTTTTTTCTATGTTCTTTTATATGAGGTATTTCATCCTCCTGTGTGCAGGCTGCTGTCTTTTTGAAATCACAGTTCTCATTCTCTCCAGGAGTCCACTGACCACACATCTCTATATGACCCCATGTCTGTCATTGAATAGCCATAGTTCTTAGTCCATGACATTCTTTGTACTAGAAAACTCCTTCACTGGCACTTGAAAAATGAACTTTTCCACTTCTAAAGAGTCAACTGCTTCCAGAGTCGCAGGTCAGAAACATGTTGCTTGTGATGACAAAATCCTCTTTCTTGTTCTTCTTCTTTCAGGTCGAGCAAGAGTCCAGATGAGGTGCAATCCTGTAATTTTACTTAACACACAGCTTTGTTAGATATGTTCCTACACTTTCTCTATACCTTCTTCTCGTTTTCACAATTTTCTTAAACCATCATCTCTTTCCCTACTTACACATTCCTTCCATTCTGACTTTTCTAAATATCTCGCATTGAAACCTTATACCCTCATATTTCCTTACTTGTTTATTCCTTCTATTATAACTTTTCACAAAAACAATATTCACCTTTAAACCCACATTTATTTAGCCAAATAAACACAAACTATAATATATAATTTCCCTATATTTTCACTATTATAACACAAATTTGTGTTATAATAGTGAAAATATAGGGAAATTATATATTATAGTTTGTGTTTATTTGTTTGTGTTATTCTTATTCATACTCTTTCACTTTACTGCTTAAGTTTAACAGGACAGATTATTTTAACACAAACAATGGTTAGTTTTTAGGACACCAGAAACTAATGACAAAAAAGACACAGTCGGTATGTCTACTGCAAATCTAACTTTAGCAAATCTATTCTATGCTTTAGCAGCTTCAACAGACACTTTATGCCACTTTGTGACCCTTGACACATCCGCATAATGTGCTGCACATAAAGCTATCTCTATTTATTTAGGCTTTATCAAAAACCCCATTTTCTGAGCATGATGCTGTATTGGAGAACCATTTGTTTTCTTTAACCCTCTGTTATGGCCACGGATCAGTAGACCTGTAAAGTTTTTTGACAATCCAAACATGGTAAACCTCTCAAAATCCTATGATTTTGGTGCCCATTGGATCACCTTCAGCCCGACCATAGCGTGGGATCAGGACCGACTTGTACTGGGGAATGTGTGCCTATTAAACAGCCAAGTTCCTTAATTTCAGCTGTCAATTGGTGGCTTTGTTCCAGCAGAAGGGCCAGTTGTGGCCTAGTCTGGAACACCTAGGGTAAGGGGGAAAAGGGAGGGGGCGTCAACCACGTTTTGGAACCTTGACTGTGTGGGTGCAGTACGGCAGAGAACGATGATCAGGAACCTTGAATGTGTGGGTTGCAGTATTGCGGAGAACGATGATCAAAAACATTGACTACTTGGGTGCAGTACGGCACAGAACGATGATCAGGAACCTTGGCTGGGTAGTGCAGTGGTGGGTGAGTGCAGGTGCAACCAAACAAAAATGGAAAAGCGAACACAAAACCAAAAGAAAACCAAAACTCAACACGCTAAGGGAGGCAACACTCAATAAACGAAACCAAAACACGAGAGAACCAGACCAGAGTACGAGAAACATGGCAACGAAACAAAGTGGAAAACAAGGATTACCTACACACGTGAAGAGGACACCTACACGCAGGTGAGATGTGCCTGATTGAAAGTGCGTGTATAGCGGCGGCGCTGGACTGAGTGCTGCACGGGGCTTTATTGGGCAACACCTGGTGCGAGCCCATTTAGGGCTGCTCGCCACTTAAACCCTTAGGGCAGTCCTTCTCAATTAGTGGGGGCGTGGGGTGCGATACCCGGGGGGGGGGGGGTGACCCAGGGGAACAGGGGGTTTTGACCCTGGGGAACAGGCTTTTTTTGGCCGTACTAGTATAAAGTGTAATTGCGCATCCACTACAGTAGCTGGCAGTGGCACTCTCATTGTTACTTCTGTCATGTTTGCGACAGTGCAACATTTTACGACTTACAAGACAACAGGTTTGCCTTGGTTAGCAGTGTTGAGTAAACAGAAAGCTCCGACTGCGTTCTGTCTATAGCCTCCGTTATTCAACATAACAACCCCCAACATGAAAAAGTTTTTAACAAGGATGAAAAGAAAAGCGGAGAGAGACAAAGATAATGAGACAAAAGAAAGTCAGCCGAAAGCTAAGACAAGGAAATACGACGAAGCGTATTTAGCTCTTGGCTTCACTGTGACTACAGTTGGAGAAGAGGAAAGACCGTTATGTTTGCTGTGTCTAAAAAATGCTCTAAATACATTACACCCCTATCACGCCAATAAGCCGCTAGAGTTTTTTCAGCGAAAACGTGCTGAATATTGCCAACAATCATCCTGCTTTGTGAAGGCTACTACAGTAAATTATCGAGCGCTGTTAGCATCATATAAGGTGGCGTACCAAATTTGCGCAGTGCAAAAAGCCCCACGCCATAGCAGAGGAGCTGATACTGCCTGCAGCATTAGACATGGTCGCTGTCATACTGGACGACGCCAGCGCAGCAAAACTAAAAACTATCCCTCTGTCCAATGATGTTGGTCAAACATGTTTACAGTTTAAACAAGGATTTATTTATTTTTTATTTCAGGCATTGATGCACTTAAAATCTTTTCTGTTGCAGACTTAAAACAAGATTTAATGAAGGTATTTTTTGTAAGTTTGACTATTTCTTTTTTTCTTTTCTTTAATGTTAATAAGAATAAAATGTTATGCAGAGATGTACTTATAACAATTTTATAAAATAATTTTATTTATAGTCACGGTGGGGGGCCGAATAGTTTTCTTGCTGGGTAGGCAATTCGCATACTTTTTATGTGTTACTATTATACTATTTATAATTCACACTTATGTTGGAAGCATTGAGAAACCCCATATTAAAACATTAAAACAACCAGGTTTCAAGCAAACATGTAACAAAGCATTTAATAATCACTAAGCCATTATCCTGTTACTTTCATGTATGTGTAAATGTAAGCCATTAAAAAAACAAAAGCATGCACTTTTTTTTTACAAACAATACAAAACGTTTCATTTTAAAGTGCTTTCAATTTACATACGACACATGACCAGGACAAATGTGAAGCATTTTCACACGAGACTAATAACAGGCCTGCTTTTACATCACTGTACATGATCAGTCACACACCAACACACAAACGGTGGACAAATCAGTAGCTCAGGATAGGCAGACTTTATATCATTTATTTATACTGCATGGTATAAAAGTGACTTAGTAGGTTGCTGACTTGCTTACCTACATTTGTATTCAAACAACAGTAATTGTGTTAGTGTGAGTATTACTTGGTGGAAACCAAAATTACATTTGGATATTTGGGTAATAATTTGAGTCCAATAGTGGGCAGCTTGGTGGCTAAATGGGTAGCACTGTTGCATTAGCAAAAAAAGGTCCTGGGTTTGAACTAAGGGTGGGAACAGACCAATTTTCTAACCACATTTTTCAACCCGGTGGATTCCCTGTGAAACTTAAACTCCAAGTACCAAAAGATGACATATCAAGCATGTCCAGAACAATTAGAATTAAATCAAGCTGTTGAAACTGCAAATAACAGTAGAGGATCTAGCAAATAGCTAGATAATGTAGTTATGATTTGTCCACCCTTGCACACGTACACCTTGAACATCCTCTCAGTCATGTTTCCAGATATTTATCTTCAGTTTTTTCTCTTTGAAGATCTGGAATCATGTCCATGGTTGTAGTGATTTTCAGGATACCACAGGAGTCATGTCCCATAGCTACACAGACATACATACATTTAAATGTAAATTGTTTAGGTTCTTACATTGTTTCATTTATATAGTTTTAACAGTTTTACCTCTTCCTCACTAGACTGTCAATAGTTCTGAAGCAAACATTTTGTAAGTGTACTGACCTTGATCACTCGGTCGGTTCCAGAGGTCAGCAGCCAGCTCCTGGTCAGCTCGTAGTGAACATACACAACAGTATGCTTGCTGTCATGGAACGTTGCTGTTGGTACTCGTCTAGTAAACAAATAATAGACAATTTTACAATAAGGCTCTCAATGTCAGGCTATGATTAAAAAGTTTAATGCTTATACCACATATTTTAGATTCATTTTCTTTATTTTTTCTATAGTTTTTGTTTAATAGTTATTTAATTTCAAGCAACAAAGTTAATAATTCCTGGGAAATAACCTGTTCAACAGATAAACAAATCTTTAATGAATATTTATCTAAGCTCTTTGTAATTTAAGCACACATTTGCAAAATTCACAGGCTCTTCTGAAAGACACCACATGTATCTCAGCTCAGTTCAGTCCAACAGAAAAAGTACAAAAATTACAACCAGACTGAAACACGCCTGTTTAATGTAAAATAATAATAAAAAAGGAAATTGGTTAAAATAAGTTCAACCCATATTTGAAAAGGGCTGAGATGAATACTTTTATAGCATGGCATACATTTAATGACCGAAAGGACAGCAGTAAGCAGGTAATGTAGTGCACTATATGGTCAAACGTTTGTGGACACTTAACACCAAGTTTGTTCTATATCCCTTAACAAAATCAAGTGCATTCATAGGTGTAGACCCCATAGAGGCTGTAGGAATTATTTCTGTGAACAAAGTACGACTAACCCATGTTCCAAATCCAATTGGAATTGAAAAGCATCTTTGCCACAAATTTGGAAGCATCACATTTCTTTTACAACAGTGTTACAGGAGTGTCAACATATTTAATGACCCTATACTGTACATAAAAGCATGAGTAAATAAACACGTACTGTTCGTCTGTGATGGACTTGTGGCATTCATCACACACTCGCACCTCAAACTCGAAGCCCATTAACGGGATGGTGGAGCGCTTGGATGAGCACTTGCCACACACCGCCTGGCCGCACTTCCTGCAGTGATGCTGCGAAATAAAATCTGGTTACTCATGCTTAACATCTTGTTCTGGTTGCATTTTATTAAATTGAACACAGTAAACATAATACACACTTGAGTGAAGATTTACACACTCACTGCTCACTCTAGAAGGTTTATTCATCGACTATTTTCTCTATGCTACATTTACTATACAGATGAACTTAGCCACGTAGCCAATCTGTTCCTGTGTACACCCCACCATACCCCTATTATCAATTAAAACAAACCCTAGCAGAAGCCCCACTTTAAGAGACTAATGTTTAGGTTTTTATGTCTAACCAACTAATTTATTGACCTAAAAAGTTTACACACCCTGATTACATTATCATAAAACAAGATTCATTAATTTACAAGGTTAATACCAAACGGTTAATACTTGTATTGCATGCATGCATAATAACACTGGTGTAATTTGGTGTGTCTACTTTTCACTTTTTGTCCAACCATTTTGCTCGGCAAATTGGGACACGTCCCCTTGTTCTTACAGCTGTATTTACTCAGGTCTAATGTTCAACAGAGTTTCTAGTATGCTTGCTGGACATGGGTGTTGTGTGTGAGCATGTGTATGTATGTGCATATAACCTGACGCAAGCCGATCTTTTTACTATCCCACATCTGTTTAAAGTTCCAGAAGAATGGCTGCTCACACTTTTGGCAAGAGTCACTGTCTAGCCAGACGGGTGTCTAATAAGAAAACACACACGTTCCACATTAAACACTACAAAGTCCCAAAAACAATTGGATAATCTCAAACTTTTACCTCTTGTCGTGTGACATCCATGTTCCAAACAACTATTCCCCCATCACCTCCGCAAGAGATGAGCTGATGAGTATGTGGAACATAGCACAGTCCCTTGACCTTGTCACTAGACACATAGGACACACAGCATTTAGTTTATTAACCTGTGTATTGTACATCAGTAAAAACTAAAGACAGGCACATTTAATGCCATTAAACACTGTAATAACAAACCTTGAGGACCATAGCATGTCATTTTCATAGCACGTCAGTAATTTTAGAGACCTTATTCTACGATTAATTTTAACTATCATTTATTTTACAAATATTTAAAGATCATTACATTCCCTAGACAGCACTAGAATCATCGGCATGTAAATATTGGTTAAAAGGCTAACAGTAATCAATTAGCAAGTGTTCCACTTGTTTAAAACATTTTAAAAATATATATTAAAGTCATAAAAACTGAAATTGAATGTAAACATTATTAACTTCTGTGAAATGACCATAGCTGTGACTGATTTGATGACAGCTGGCAGAAAGCTTTTTTTTTTTTGCAAAATATATTATAAAAACAAATTAAACATTTAAAGTAAACAAATCAATCTTACTTGTGTCCCTGCAGTTCAATAGCTGTGCCTTTTTGACCTCCAATGTCCCACATTATGATGGAATGATCAGAACTTCCAGAGAATAACACCCTCTGTACTGGGTCCCAGCATAAAGCGGTCACACTGCCTACACACACAGGTACCATAAACCACAACCACAAAATATTAAACTCAGAGGTTAACATATCTAGCACAGAATAGAGGGGCTACTGTGGTTCAATTTCAACCACTGCTATTTTTGCCTTTTCCTTTTGTAACCTACACTTCTTGTGAAGTTGAGTGTGCAACCAAGCACAAACTAACAACAAAAAACAGTACAATTCAAATAAGTCTACAAATATGGATGTTTCATTCATACGAATGGAAGAAGCTGACTTCATGTCACATACAGAAATTTGAACCCAACAATCTGGCATTCATGTGATGTCAAGGGCCTCTTCTGAACAATTTTAAAACTTGGTCAATATCCCAACATAAATTCCACATTTATGGCTGTTAATTGTAAGTGAAAGTCACAATAGTCTCTATATTGAAGATTTCACTAGTGAAACCCCAGGTCTTCGCATACCGGTTGTCTTTGCATACCTGTGTGACCTTTTAAGGTGGTTACCAGGCTGCAGTTGTCCTGCTCAAGTTTCAGCATGGTTACCTGACCTGATTGATCACCCACAAAAGCATGTCTGGTCTCCACATCAAACCTGATGAGCATCTGGTTAATGAAAACAAGTCTGGTATTTTACCCAACAATTGTTAGTGAATTATCAATCCCAATATAACATATGCAGACATCACTCCTACTGCTACCCCAAGCCATAGTGATATTTGGTAGCCACCTACATTTGCAAGTGATCAAAAACAGGCGTATAGGGAAGAATGTAAGTTTAAATATGACCACAGCAATTTACTTTATTCATTAACAAGTTCCTCTAAAGCCTGCCGGCATAAAGCTAGATCCAATAGTGGGTTGAGCACTAATAAAGCCTCAGAGAAAGTGAAAGAGAAGTAAAAACATGGACATAATTAGTGGCATCATGTACCCAGATATTCTAAGGGGGATAATTTTAAGGAAGCAACAGGTAATGTATTCACAGAATGCTTTT
This sequence comes from Microcambeva barbata, assembly GCA_034509105.1. Classification (NCBI taxonomy): domain Eukaryota; kingdom Metazoa; phylum Chordata; class Actinopteri; order Siluriformes; family Trichomycteridae; genus Microcambeva; species Microcambeva barbata. Next base: position 16,475,860 of record JAYDZF010000008.1, on the reverse strand, counting down.
GGGGTCCTGTAGTCTTGAGGGGTAACTTTTGGTTAGCATTAGTCACTACCTTCCTCTGCTACATTCAGTTTCTCTCACACCCCAAAAACATCCACTAACTATAAAATAAACTTGACTTAAAAATGTAAACAGATAATAATAATTACAGGGGAAAAATAAAAAAGGATACTGAATTCCAGTTACACAGGAATTGGTCTTGTAGGTACCCAGTTGATGCCCACTCTCAGAGCAATGCCATGTAAAGCTCTTATCCTGACTTGTGCTGAGGATCCATTCCATCTCCAACACAAACATCACTACGATCACAGCACCCTGATGAGCTAGACACAAAGTTCAGCAATCAATTAGTGAAGACAGTTAAACCAAAAAAATTCGCAATGAAAGAATTTTAAATAATAGTTTATATGAGACCCTATCATACACCACTACACACAACAACTGATTTATATATATATATATATATATTTCATATATTCACCCTGATAGGAACGAGTCGGGATCATCTTGTTGTAGTCCTCTGCTAAGATGAACTCCTGTGGAGACAAAAGTTCGTACACAACCTTTCCAATTACTAGATTGCCTTTGTGCTGATTGAGAGAACTTGAGTAAAAGACAACACATTTCCATTTAAGGAACAACATTTTTAAATCACCCTATCACCCCTGCGAAAAAGATGCAACTTCACCAAATGTATTTGATTGCTTAATAACTTTTGTGTCAGAGCCATTATGATGAGTTTTGTTTGTTTAGTGATAACAAGTTATGTATGTTTAGTGGAGTTCTGAGGAAGTAGATAAACATGCACTTACAGAAATAATTCCGTTATCCATCCCAACAGAAAGCCTCCGTGTCTCAGGGTTAAATGACATGCATGAACATGGAGCTGCAAACACAGAAGCACAATCATGGTTACACATAAGTACATACTAAAAAAACAGCACGTACAGGCCTCTCACTAAAAAGGAAGAATCTTTGTGCAGTATTTCACAATAACACTATTTCAACTGGAAGTCCAGTGTCATCAAATGGTAAGACACTTATTTTTCACTCGTTTCGTAACTGAACAGCTTAATGAAGCGATCAGGTAACATCCAAGGGAATCCTGGTGTGTTTCTCAGAAATATAACCTATTGTGCTAAATAAGCAAAGGTAGCAAAATTTCAAGCCATCAAAGGGGCATTTGAGTTTTCCTGTTCTGCGGGTGGGTGAAGAAGGGGTTGTTGAACGAATGGCAACTTTTCCATACAGCTGCCTACTGCATCACATGCACACAGTCAGGAATGCACTTTCTCAATTTTTATTTTAAGGATGACTCACCTGGCATGGTGTGGTAGATACTAGGCCAGTACTGTCCACTGTCTCTCTTTAACCAAACACGTACTGTCCTGGAAACAAACAAAAAAAACGTTCCTCTAAGAATTCACAGTTTTGAGTATTCGTTTTATTTGTTTACCAGAACGTATAGAATGTATTTAGCACCACTTTTTGGATGCTCAAAGAAACTTTAAGGGGGAAAAGATTTTCATGTGATGACGATGTAAAAGCAGGCAGCATGGTGGCTTAGTGGGTAGCACCATCGCCTCACAGCAAGAAGGTCCTGGGTACACAACACTGGGGAAAAATCATTGCAAAGGAAGGTGACTGAAGAAAAAGATTTTTTTTAATTGTTTAAAAATACAGTTGTTTAAAATACAGTACAGTTTATATATTTTGAAGAAGCCACATACTTAAATAGCAGGTGTCAGTAACTCCCATGACTGACATTAGTATATAAAACACTGAATATAATATTTGTTGTTAGCATAGCTGGCCTAAAAGGTATCGTGTTTAAAATCTGCTATACTTCTCTTATGATGCACACAAGAAAAACTGCAGATTTACATTTTCAGCATCTAGCAGACTTACATTAGTTACAGCATAGAGTATGAACAATTGAGGGTTAAGGGCCTTGATCAAAGGACCAATAGCAACAACTTTGCAGTGGTAAGGTTTGAACCTACGGCGTTCTTTGGATTACTAGTCCCATACAGTTACAACTACACTACAGCTAGCCCTACAGCATGTCTTAATCATTTTCAAGGTCTTCTAGCCAGTTAGATAAGAACACTACCAAAGCTTATTTTCATATTTCATGCTGATAATGTATACATAATCATACAAATATTATCTGGATAAAGCAACAATTTAAATACATCATGTGGTCTGTAATAAAGGAAGTGGGTGTAGAGTCTGGGACACAGCCAACAGAAGTAAATCTTTAGGCTGGTGTTTATGTGATGAATAATGACATTTGTCACATGGTGCTGACTAAGCTTTGTTGGAAACTGTAGAAAAGAAGGAAACACAATAGATACTCTAAGAATGATACTGGTTGATGGCAAACTTAAACTTCAATTTAGATGCATTTGAGCCCACTGTGGGTGATTTAAGTGTTCAGGAGTTGAACTGATCTATTCATTGTATGCAGATAGTTTTTGTATTTAGTGCACCATATTATACAGTCTCCTGGTACACTATGTAATCTTGTGTGAAATATAATGGTACTGTTGTAGTGTGGTAAATACACAATAGTCTGAAGTGTAGGTTAATCCTTAATGCAGCATGGAGTAAACAGTCAATAAGAAATACTGTATACAGTTTAGTAGTGTAATGTGTTTTATTGTGGTAAACTTGAGTACTATGCAGTAACTGTTGTATGCAGTATAATAATGCATTATGTTCACTAATCCGAATGCATAATGTTGTATATATTTTTAAACACAGCCATCCAGTTTTTCTTGTTCAAACATGTCAGTAAGGGTGTGTTCTGAAATTAGTAGGCTACCAAAATACAGAAAGCAGGTGTGTTCGGGCTCGTGTGGGCAACCCAGAACACAGCAGGTTTTCATAGCGGTGTTAATATTAAATGTATTTTGAAGCGCACCTGTCCTGTGACACACTAATGATTCCGTCCTCTTTCGGGATGATCACGGCCGTGTTTACAATTTCCTGAAACGAGTCGATCTTGCTCATCAGGACCGGCTTTCGGGCCTGGGGAGGACGGGGCTGCACTTCTGCCGCCATCACTGCAAGAAATATTCAATTATTTCAGCCTTTCCGAAAGCATAATCCGGTATCAGGGCTGTGTACCGCTTTATACGGCGATTCGGTGCTACGTTATGGAAGATATGGAGGAGGTTTAAGGCGACTGGTGAGCCACGAGTCAGCTGAGCAGAGAGGAAGCGGGTGTGTCCTAAATTAATTCACGCTCACTACCTACTACATCGTGTTCACTACGTCCCACTTCGTAGAGCTCTTTGCACGTAAGACCTAGTGTACGCCTACACTAAATTATCTCCCTGAAGCCTTATACTTAGCTCATAAGCATCTCAGTAGGTACCCACTGATGGTGCACAGATGAGGGCAAAGGCACTTCTTGCGGATTTGCGGACTTGTTGATGCTAGATGACACAAAAGAGTTTGGACAGCAGAGGGGTTACTGTAGCTCAGAATTACTTTAATACTGGTAATCGGCTTGATGGATCATAACAGTGTCAAGCCGTTGTACTGTGCTATGCTACCCTGTCGACCATAGAAAGTACTTACAATAGGCTAGGCTCACAAGCATTCTAATAGAGTGAAGTTGTCAGTTGACTAGAGAAGCCTAGTCAACTAGTTCACAGCTGAAACTCAAATAACTACACACCATAACTTGTAATATTTTGAAAGATTTATACAATAAAATATACACTAACAATACTATAGCTAACATCAGCCCTTATTAGCTTAGTAGCTAGTGTTAGCTGCTAAGCTAATAGGAATTTAAATCTGTTTAAATCAAAGTAACATTGCAATGTGTACATTTTGTGGCTGCACTAAGTAAATTCAGATGCTTAACACTTTCAGATCAATGCTTTTACTTTCTCGTCACTTCTGATCTGAAACGTTCACAACATGGCTAACTACAGCACGCAGTTGTCCTTGACTGGTTAATAAGTATTTAATTTATTAAAATTAATGCCTGGGTAGATGTATTCGTGTTCACTTAAAATAAAAACAAAAATATGCTGTTCGGTTATAATTTATAAGCACAAACACAAGTTAAAAATGTATCTTTTCTAGTCAACATTTTCTCAATTTCTTGGGATTATGCCATTAATAAACATTTTTTATTTTAATTAATTAGTTTTATTTCAAACTAGCTATGCATGAATTTACTCAATTTGTCAGCTGATTTTATTTAAACACTAAAAGGAAAAGGATCCCTTGAGAGTTACAAAGCACTTTGAAATATTGCCCACCAGGCGCCGCAAATTTTTTATGATGCTTTGAGAGATGACCCTTTTTCAATAATTAGGATTGCTTCAGAAAGCCTTGATTTGCCATCACTAGCAGGACGCCAAAAACGAGCACTTTGTCATCAAAACAAACGCACCCGACGCCGAACGTCAGCCTTACTGCGCATGCTCAGATTTACTACCATGACTTTTTAGCGTAGTATTTAAATTTGCGTAAAGAGCGCAACGTTCGTAAAGTGCGTTCGCTCTTTACGTACGTATAATTTACACTGTTTATTCCAGATAGTTCCGCCAAGTAAATACAGGACTGATTATAAGTGATTCAGTAACATTCTACTGAGTGAGTTAAACTTAAAGGCATTAATTAAAATACTTGAAAATCGAAAGAATAAGTGCTGGAGTCTATTCCATGATTCAAATTTCAGACCTCTATTCAGAGATTAAACTAGACCTGGGCAGTTCCTGAGTTACCCAGGTTAATGAGTAGAATCGTCAAAATAATTCAGGGTTCATGAGTACAACTATGAATTGATAAGATAAGATTCGTTTCTCCCATGAGTTTATTGAACACATGAATTCAGTTGTTGATCTTCAGTACAACAAAAAACATAGAGTACAATAAAACAATAAAAAGGTGAATACAGAAAAAAACATATATGTGTACTTCATTCTTATATATTCAACTTAAAGCGTTTTCACATTGTTATTATTTATTAGTAATACGCCAGAGCCAAGCTTTATAGTTTTTCATATGAATATGTTAATGAAGTTACTCAAATCAACCAATCATCGCAGTCTTTTTTTGACACAGGATGTAAAGGGAGGAGTCAGGCGTTATGCGACGGTTAAAAGCAGTGGGACGCTGATCAAGGATTCCAGTATAAGTTAAACCGACGTGAAAGTTAGGGATTTTCCTTCAAACTACAGCAAAATCACATAATTTACTATCGTGAACCACTAATTTGTCACAAACAAAATTTATTGAAATGTTTTGAAGTTTACAACTCAGCGAGGTATTTTCGTGTAACTGTATGTTTAATGCACTTTGAGAATGTGTTGTGCTGTTAGCATTAGCTTTAGCGCTGCTGTGAGCTAGCACATTGTTTACAGGATGAAGGAGAGACACGAGAGGAATTGATTTTTGTATTATTTATTAGTGCGGCTGTAAAACATGGTTTAACCAGAGCAGCAGAACAATGCCAGTAATCCTGTTTCTGATAGACACCTCCGCCTCTATGAACCAGCGCTCTTACCTGGGTACTACATATTTGGATCTAGCTAAAGGTGCAGTCGAGATTTTCCTCAAGGTAAAGACAAAATACATAAATAACATCCAGATGAACTTAAGTACCGTTCAGTTTTCACAGTCATTACAATCAGTGTTTGTATTTTGAGTGATCTGATTATGAATTATTATTGCACCAGCTGAGGAGTAGAGATCCAGCCAGCAGAGGGGACCGGTACATGCTGGTTACTTTCGAAGAAGCTCCCGTCGGGATTAAGGTAGCGCTTTATTTACACCAAATGCTTTCTTTCATCCCTAATTTGTTTCAAAAAGAAAAAAAAAACCTTTCCCCCACCATGCATACATGACACATTTCGACCAGCCTTACTGCCGCTTTCAGAACATGGCCGACATTTTGTTATACAGTGTGAAGCAAGGGGACTACGCTGGGATAAATGAGGCACAATTTGAATATAAAACTACGCAGGGTAAAATGATTCAAAAATAGTCTTATTGAAATCTCGCGATGTGGAAAAGTCTTGGAAACAGATACTAGTGAAAGTAACATGCTAATAATGTATCTTGAATGTAGTAAAACAAACAAAAAGTACATACTAGGGTAATGGTTGTAATTGTGATGAAGCATCAGGAACGCATGAAATAAAAAAATATATAAACAAGTCAAGTAACCTTTATTTCTTTTGCACATTTATAAGACGACCAGTGCTGTACAAACTCAAATTAAAATATCACACAGATGTTTATTAAACATGGAATTGCATACAAATAAATAAAAAACAAATAAACCCACACAAACAATACAGAAATGAACCAACATGACAAATGATAACATTCTTCAAAAGGCTGAGATTTTTATATTTTCATACAGCCTATCAGAACCTCAAAATAAATTGGGATTGTAAGGAATTTTAAATGAAACGGTTACCTGCAAACCTTAGTTAGTTAAAAAGCAAGTGCTTGTCATCTATCATTGTTTAGCTTTTGTTAAGGCTCTAAACCCCAAATATGACATCAAGACTTGTATGTTTTTGATTTATTCACAATTTTTCTAGTCTTACACACAATATAACATTTTACAGAATACGTTTTAAACTATGATGATTCAACATTTGTAACTGTTTCTCTGTTGTGTTTTATTAGGCTGGATGGAAAGAGAGTCATGCCACTTTTATGACTGAGCTGAGAAACTTGCAAGCTGTTGGATTAACAACGTTTGGACAGGCTTTAAGGACTGCTTTAGATTTGCTCAACTTGAACAGATTAGTTTCAGGGATAGACAATTATGGACAGGTAAGTTTCTTAACCAAAATGTTTTGATCCCTTGACATTTTAAAAACAGTATATAACAATAGAATCTATATTTAAATAACATAGAAACATAGTATATGGTGGAGTGTTATCATGTCAGTAACATTTAGAACACCCTGTAAAGACGTTCATACTAAGACCAGCTTTATTAGGTGCACCAGGAGATTAGTTACCTGTCATTATGTGTTCTTAAATTTCTCATTGACTGTTTTGTTTCTATCTAGGGACGGAACCCATTTTTCTTGGAGCCTGCTATAATAGTGGCCATAACAGATGGCAGCAAGCTGACCAGCACGGCTGGAGTGCAGGATGAGGTATTATTACTAGTATCATAATAATAGTATTATCATTGTTTTTATTTTTGGATTTCCTCTACCCTTACTTGTTTTAAATCTGTTTATACATTTCCTATATTTATCGGGAATGGCTGTCAAGGCCTTCAATTTGGTTTAGAAAGTAGGTTAATTCCACAAAACTGGTTTCTGAATCTTATTTGTAAACAATGAACAATATATTTTCTGGAAATAAGCTTGGTCAAAATTTTACATTAATTTTAGATTAATAATTTAGCTTTGATTTTTCTCCCTGAAATGTTTGAAATGTTCCTAGTGATAACAAAATTCATGTCAAGTCACGTAGGCAGTGAAGCTTCATGGTTTAGTGCCGCCTGTTAAAAATGCAGTAGAGAGTTAAAGTTAAATACCAGACCTTAACCTCAGTAAAACGTTGTGACACTACCTCAAAGAATGCTGTTCACCAAAAGAATTCCAGAATGGATCCAACTTCCTCCTAACCACAGTGTAAGCATCATCAGCAGTCATTAGCACATTTTCCTGCTAAAGGACTTCAATACTTAATGACTTGGATGAGGATTTAGAAATAAATGTTA
>JAYDZF010000008.1:16423188-16438698 GCA_034509105.1 Microcambeva barbata | reverse complement strand
ATTTTCTAATAAAATTATAGTTTTTTAAGAATCAATATTCCATTTTCTCTATTTCAAGTGCAGTGGATTCTAAAGCAAATGTTTATCACATTTATTGGAAATAAAATATAAGCCACAGATGAACCGTGTAAAATACCAACCAAACGTGGACATTATGTTCTATAAAATGTAAATACATTCTGAGCTACTTTCGGATTAGTTTTTCTCTTTTTGTTACATCCTAACTGTAGTAACAATATGAAGAATTATTACATAATATATCTTTGTAACACGATTAGAGTCAAAATATTTCATTATAATAATAAGATAAATAAAGTTTGCATGAACACCGCACGAACAGCAGGCATAGCGCGTGCGTTACCATGGCAACGCAACTGCAACACACCGGTTAAAACTGCCTATTTAAATTCGATCAACTACAATTTCTACTCACCGAGCCGAGATAAACTCACATTTTTGTCTCCTCTAAGCTCAGATAACATGGAAAATACAAATTAGTTCATTTAAACACTTGACCTTGATATGTTAAGAGAATAAAACTGACGACATAAACCTTCCTGGCCGAAAGAGAGCGCCGAAAAGCATTGTGGGGATTTTTATGCATGAAAAAAACTTGCTTTCAAAATTCTTATTTTTCTTACTAAATGGCATGTAATCCAATTTCTTCTTGCCACAAGTACAACATCAAAGGTGATATAATGCATTACAACTTCGTTTAATACCAAAAGGTGGTGCAGATATGTAGAGAAGATCCACTCTCCTTGGTGCCCAGAACAATTCATTCATATATTACTAATTGAACAAAATGTGTGCACACATATGCATGAACATAAATACATTCATTCTGTTTTATGACTTTTTACTCAGTCAAGGTTAGGATGCACAAATCTGTGTCATGTAGTGCCAGTCCGGAGCCCAGATAAATAAGATAGTTGCGTCAGGAAACCTAAAGGGAACAGCCGAAGAGATTCACTCATTCACTCAGTAAAGGTGACAAAAAGAATTACCTCCAAGAAAGGCAATTTTTTTATTATTTTTAACAGAAGGGTTATTTACAAAAATTAATAGAAATGTAACAGTTATGTGGTTTACAATGTTACTTCAACAGGTCATTCCTCTCAAATGTAAAAACACATTGTTTTTACTAATTTCGTTATATAAAACTTATACAGTAAAATGTTTTCTGTAAAATAGAAATATGTACTCAGCTTTTTTTCCTATTATATATATTTTTTTATGTAACATGCCCTTTTCAGACTTACTAGATTGATAGAGGCATATCAAAGGAAAATCCTAGGTCACGACTTACTGCTAGTTGCCGGGTTAAGTAATTATTCAAACAATTACATTTGCATTAATAAGAAATATTGAGGCTAAGTTGATAATTCATCACAATGTGCATTGGAACTTATCAATATTTCTGATTCCTATGGGGTTTGTCTCCTAGGTCACTGTATGTCTCATCTGATAATTGACTCTAGGTAAAGAAGGTAAAAATAAACTTATTAAAACACAACATTCCTGCAAATATTAAAGACGGAGAAATAAAAGAGTGATGAGTTTTGATCATTTAGAGAATAAGCTTAATAGCTTAAAGAAATGTCAAATTCAGGACTGGTATTGCTGTGCAAAGGACAAATCCATGTTTGGTTGTTGTTTTGCTTTCATTGGTTCTTTGAATTAAAGGGCTTAGGTACAGCTGTGGATAATAGTTACTTGCCTAAAGTTGTATTATTTGCTTCTAAAACAACTAGTTATTCATTTAATAATGCACTAATAATATAGGTGTCTAGTATAAAGATGTTTAGACCTCCCTGATATTCTTTCTTTAATTTCTGAATGAAAATTACTTCACATCCTCTACAGGGAAAACACTTTAATATTTTTTATTTGCAGATGGAGTATGCCTATAAATTATAAGCCTATAAATTATGTAGAGGATGTAACTAAATAATTAAAACATGGAATATGATTAGGGTGCTCAGAATTATTTTTATACCTGACTGAAAACCCTACTATTCACAATTACTCACACTCTCGCTCACTCTGTCACACACGACAATAATTTTACCTGTAATAATATTTACCCTCTAAAGTAGACTCAAAAGTGTAAAGCATGATGGAAGTCTGACATCTTAAGATCAGCCAGAACATGAACATGATTTCAAGCAAAAATTAAAAGATGCCATGGGGAAAAAAAGAAAATTTGTTTCTCTTCGTCTCTGGCCTTTTCACACTCATTGACTTTCACTCCTCACATATCATCGTCTCCACTGCAAACTGGTTCTCAAAATGGAGGATCTTGTGGCAATTCAAAGCTTCACGTTTTTGAAAACCTGCAAAAGTCAAAACAGTAATTACAGCGTTTTTCTCCACTTCAATGTGGTTGCTTCAATGCAATTTTGTAGCTTATTCTTCATTCTTGTGACTTGGTCATACAGACCAAAGTTGTGAAATCATCCCATGCAGAGGTGACCAATCTAATCAATAATCTAGCAAATTCTTTGAAGCTGCAATTTGTCATCCAGTTTGAAGAGACACCAAAGTACTATCACGAAAAGTGTGTGTGACAAATTTAAATTGTTTTAAAATATTTTAAAATAACTGTCCATACATGGCAAGTTCACAGAATTGACATACACTATTACTGGAACACTTACAGTACAGCCAGTTTAATTACACACCAATCAAAACCTGACTGATAAGTAGTAATTAACCTGTGATCTGGAAGGTGACTGGTTGTATCTGAGCAAGTTTTCAATGCAGGCTAATCATTTATCCAAAATATATTTCATTAAAACACGATCAAAATCATTGATCAGAATGTTTAAATGTTTACTAGGTTAGAATGTGTAAAATACACCCAGAATACAGAGTCCACTGCATTTATGTTTTGTGAGTGAGTAATGTGATAGGGGACGAGAATATTCAAAAAGCACTGTGTTTGTGTCCCCACCTAGAATGGTATCTCGACGCTGCAGTCTGTAGGTGTCTTTGCCACGGCACAGCTGGTTAATAAAGTAGCCCAGAGGTTCAATGTCGTCCACCTTCTCAGTGACCATCATCTGCTCACGTACCAGGTATGTTTGGGGCAGGTAGGTACCAGCCTGGAAAAAACACACACAACACACACACACACTGAATATTCAATCTAGTTTTAATAGTCAGTACTTTTCTGGATACCACAGATATGTGAAGTATAAGGTGACAACAGAACCACTGTTTTATTTTTCAAGACATTACCAATAATTGCATGATGTAGATGGTGATACTCATTTAACTCCAGCAGCCTGTTATGACGTGGTTTCTTTATGCAATAATTAAAGCCAACGGCAAATTGTCATCCTGTGTTAAAGAGACCAGCACACTGTTTATGCACACATTGAATGCCAAAGCACAATTCTGGTACTTTGTTCACCACTTTACAATCACTGTTGGCAGGGGAATCATGTTTTAACATTTAAAGACAGCACTGTCCCCAGATAAAAACCATTTCCACATAAGTGTGGCTTTTGGAAATGATTTATGATTGTCGGTAACTGAGGCTCTCACTGCGGATTAGAACCATTAAAATGAATTCGCATTGATGAACTAATGGATTCATAAAGACAAAAATATACACACAAAACAGGTAAAAACAGATTAGATCATAAAACTAGCAGATTAAAATAAAATAAACAGCAGCAGATACTACACCTTAATTTTGGCAAGTAGGTCCATGAAGTTGCGGGGGGGCATAACCACAGAGGTATTAAGAGGAATCACATAGCATTTTTCCAAATTCAAATCCAGGTATGCGGTCATTTTCTGAAAGTATGTAAAACAAACACACTTTGGATTAAGAATTGTTGACAAGGACCACTTCATACAAATCAGAACATTTACCTATGATCTATGCAATTTTGAAATATATGAAAAAAAATCAAATATAATAATTATACAAAATATAAAAAAAGGTATATATTTAAATTTCATGAAGTTACAGTTGCATGAATCTAACAGTGGCGAATTGACTGATATGTGTTCACTACAACACAAATGGAATTGTATCTTGTGTGCATTTGTCATGTGTTTATCTGGTGTTTCTCACCAGTTTGAAATCATGCACAATGTCGGCCGGGTCGCTATCTCCGAATTCGGGAACGGGGACATTGATGAGTTCCACCTCCTCGTCCTGCAGCACTCGCACTATCTCTTTAATACTGCGAAAGCTCTCTGGGGTATCCTCCACGATCACGTCCTCCTCCTCCTGGATCATGTAGTCCTGCTCACGGTACTTCATTCCACACACAAACACATGGCCTTCCTACACACACACACACACACACACACACTCAATAATTGAAGTGTGAGCAGTGGTCCCTGAGTGCTTAAGGTACTCGACTAGTAATATGAATGTTGCTGATTGAAACTACACTGCCAATGGTGGGCTCCTCAGCAAGGCCCTTACCAACAATAGCTCAAATTGACTTTTAATACACAACAGAATTCAAAATACTTTCAGGTTTAGGGATTTTATGGCAGCTGTTGTGGTGCCTAAAGCTTACTTGAAGTGAACTCACCTCCACTATGTAGTGCCTGTACAGATAAGCACCACCCACAACCACACCTGACAGCATGAGTGCCAGTCCCAGGTAGAAGCACCAACACCACGCCCTCGACGGCTGGCTCACAAACTGTGCCTCTGGGTCCTAGAGACGAGACAAAACATTGTGGTGTGGGTGTGGTAAGAGTTTGTTTCGTTATGACTAACATTGAGGTTTTTTTATTCACATCTGAAATCAAACTGATCACCACAGAAATCAAATCTTGTCATGTTATAATTTCATCTAAATTTAAAAAATGTACATTATGTGCTTGCTGATTGCGTTCTGTAACAGATTTGTTACATGTTTTTATAGCTCTGTATGTACTTGTTAAGATGGGGCATGTCCATACATGAAAAAGACAGCATAAACCAAGACCAAGCCTTTGTTCTTTCTGATAAATATCAGCGTGGACACTATTGGAATGTGCTTTCACAAACAATATCACATCATAGGCCAGTTAGATATTTGTGTTCTGATAAACCATTGTGTTTATGTTTTAATATTCCGAGCCTGTATTTGTGTCCATTTTGATAGTACTTTATTTTTGTAGCAGAAGACACATTTAATTAAATGTGGTCAATTAAAATGGTCTTTCAGTGAATTCATTGAACTTCTAATAACAAACCTTTGTAACTGGACCAGCAATCAACAACCAGCAATAGCAATCAACAAACTGCATTGGAATTGGCTTGACATTTATATTCTCAGATATTTGGCAAACAAATTAGACATGAAAATAAATTAAAATGACAGTACTGTACTGTATAACTCGTTTGGCTCTCAGTGTATAATGTAATCGTACCTAAAAATAGTAAACCTTTGACCCATCGATAACCTTAAATATGCACCCAAAGGTGAACGAATTAACAATTTTCAAGAAATATTATTTGTTTGTATTTGTGTTTTTGTACTTATTTTTATGACGTATCAACTGTTAGTTGAGCAATAAGGAACTAACACGTTCGTCAAGTTGGTTTCAGTATAATATGATTAAGTTTATGAAGTAACGAAAAACAAAGTCTGAAAATCCAGTAGCGACCTTGTAAGCCCCAGTTGATCGAGTACCACATCATATTCTGAATTGATTGACTGCAAGGCAATAAAGAAACTGTTCTGTTAAAACAATATGTGGTGTGTGCTCTCGGTGTGTCTCTCAAGTTCTACTGCTCATGTTTACTAGCAGCTGCAAACCAAACCAGAAATACAAAGCCTGTTCCAGTTCCTCAGTTCATTTTGGTTGTATTCCACATAACTCTCTAATCTTTCTCGAGGCTGCCTACTTTACTCTAAAATGAACACGCTTTGCAGACTAAGTAGTGCACTGAACTACAGAGAGTAAGCTATTTGAGACACATCCCAAATGGTCTCGGTATCGAAGTAGTCCGATATGTGAAACATTAACAAATGACCCCATTGTGGTTATTTGTTTTTAAATGTTATGCGTTATCGCATAATCATACACACAAAACAATTCTGCAGTAATAAGCAGGAAACAAAACATGTACTCGCAATAGCACTGTTGTTTAAAAATGGTTACCGTCTGTTCAGGAATGAGAGTCTCACTGTCTTTTTTGGCGTCTTTCTGAGCAAGAGCCGAATTGAAGCTCACTTTCACCATGATGGAGGAGATATTATGACTAAAACAATGAAAATAGAAAGATTGACACCGAGTCTACTGTCTAACCTCCGACCAGATATGTAATCCCGAGCTGTGACGCACATACGCAACGCACATTCACGCACGCGCACTGGTAAGGAAAAGCGGCCGTAACACTTTATGGGCGGCAGAGGGCGCACTTAAATCTCTTACAAATCTTATGTGCTTCAAATTGCGTACGACAAAGTGGACACTTGTGGCACCATGATACCGCATACTACATATTCTAATATATTATTTACTGCCAGGTTACTCACTTTCTAACCTATTATCCAATCACTGTCATGGGAAGTCAATCCCAGCTTTTCAATGGGAACATGGCACAAGGAACACACACAATTTAATTTGTGGTGTCACTGTATTTTGGAAAAAAAACTTTATTTATAAAATTTAAAGGACTTACTAGTTTTTGTGATATACTTACATGTTGAATTACCCGAAGCAGTTCAATTAAACCACCTAAAATAAATTGTTTTATTTATAGAAATAGAATTTGCAGTTGTTATTACATGTGTGCACAGCATTGTAAGCTCATACATATAGAAAAAAAACAGATATACAAATTATCGTGACACCAAATATACTTCACAAAATAATACAAATACTTAAAATACATTTTTATGTACATATGGACAAAAAAGTGTGCACATGTGTGCAGATGTCTCGCCAGCTTTAGAAAAATTTAATAAGGAGTAGTATAGGCAATGCTGAACCAAACCATTTACAACTGTTCAATCATAAACATTTAATTTAGATCAAGAAAGGTATAAACACGAATTTTAAACATTTATTTTAAAACTTTTAAAAATTTTCAACATCTAATGTTCTAGCTAATGTATCCTTCAGGTTCCAAAAGAAGGTATTCTTCAAGAACTTTTGGAACGGGCAGCTGCTGGACAACCAAGTAGCAGTTTTTTGCCAAGTGTTTCCGTATTGCTGATCTACACAGATGCTGTAAGCAGCGAGGTTTGTATTCCAGTGCAAACAGAGACTCATAAAATGGCTTGTGGAGCTGCAGAAATCCACATATGTTATTGTTATTTTATTAATAATATCTATTTATGCATACATTGACAGTTTTTAATCTACCTACTTGGAAAATTTCATCAGGTATTGCTTCAGCCCATCTGGATGTTACAGGAACAAGTGTGTAGGAGTTGAATAGTATCTCCACAGTTTTAGGTGCTGCTGCACAGGTTGTCAGTACCTTAAAACAAGAAGTTATGAACAAAAATGTATTGCCAATAAACTGTGAAGATTATGCAAATTAGATACTTTAAAGCATTAAATTTTATTAGGTAAAAATGTCCAAACCATTTCAGGGAGAGTTACCAACCTTAAGCAATGCCAAGGGCCAAACTTTAATTGAACCATGGTTTAACAGTGTTTGAACAACAGCATGCGGCATCCAGTCCTGACGGAGTACAGCATTTTGCAGCACATTTGACAACGGTGTGCAACCATTATAATCGATAGCATTGATGTCTGCTCCATAATCCAAAAGGAGCCTCACCAGGCTTATTTGCACATTACGTGCAGCCATGTGCAAAGGGGAACGGCGTTCACTGTCAGCCAAATTCACATTGGCTCCATAAGTCAAAAGAAGACGACAAATTTGAAGGTGTCCATCATCCTGACCTTCTGTTATCTTTTCTTGGGCTTCCGAACATGCAACCCCTAATGGTGTTTTGCCCAAGCTGTTGGTCATGTTGACATTTGCCCCATAGCGCAGAAAGAATTGGGCATGTTGTAGCAGGCCATGTCTTGCTGAAATATGTAATGGAGTCTCTTCTTCCTCTTCGCTAGGATGGTCTACCTTAGCTCCATGACGGACCAGGGCTTTAGCACAGCTGTTTTGAAAGAAAAAAAAAGTTAAATTATGTTGTATTCATAAAATCATAGTTGGTAAAATTTGATATTAGATCCAACCCTGTCTTTTCCAACCAATTTATTACAAACTTACTAAAATAAACATTGGAAGTTTATGGTAATAATAAGAAGAAAGTGCACAAGAAAATGCAACCAGAATGAGAAATCTCAACCTTTATAGTTCATCATCTGGTCTTACTCTGTCAGACCAATATTTAGACTATAGTCTCTGTACAGGTAGGCTAGTGTATTATTGATGTAACATGTAATTTTTCAGTGAAAATACTATACTCATACCGAAATGACTGCTGTGATCTACATAAGTGTAAAGGTGTTAGTCCATCTTCTGTCAGCTGATTGGGATCTGCCCCGTGTTCCAAAAGAAGCAAGGCACACTCAGTATTGCAGTTGGCACATGCTTCATGAAGTGCTGTCTTGCCTCCTGCAATAAGATTGGGTTGAGCTCCATGTTGAAGCAGGTAGAGTAGGCATTCAGTAAAACCTTGAGCTGCAGCTATGCACAGTGGGCTTGTCAGCTCTTGCTTGTATTCTAAGGACCAGAGCCCTGGAAAAGGAAGAAATTGGGTTGTGTCAGTTCATTGGTGTAAGATGTGTAGGACTTTCTCTTGGAAATAAATCGATATACCGAGACACTTTACTGTCACCCTACTTATGTGCAATGAAGTCTGTAAAACATATATTACAAGAGTGTGAACTGTGCAAAGATGTGCATTAAGTATTTAGTGTACCAGATTTACAATATATGATCTGAGGCTCAGAATCTGGAAGGGAAAGTCAGATAGAAAATTACTTGGCATTACTGGCCAAAGATGTTACGTCTATGTTAATCCTTGACCTCTGGCTTTATGACCAGAGTATGTAGTTGGTATTTTCACTAAAGCAATCTCAATAAATCCCATTCAACTTTCCACTTTCCTAAATCTTAATGATGCCCTCCTCACACATCCTGTTTCACAAGTGGAGTCTTAAATTCCATTACACCTTTCACGACCTGATTGTCTAGCTAATGGAGGTTTTACTATGAGCAGATTTATTTACTGCATTTTTTTACCAAATGCAAGTTCTTCCAAATCTAGCCATATCCCATTTCAACAGCACAAGTTCATATGATGATTTTTGTTGTCACACTTCGGTCTCCATAATCCCCTGGCTATACAGGCTGCAAATGTCATTATTGTGATATTTATGCCATTGAGCCAATCATTGACCAAACAAAGCTTTACATTTTTGAAAAAAAGTTTTATCAGTAATGTAAATAATATGTTGTCAGTGTGGCCATGGCGATGTATCAAAACTTCAGTGCAAATAGACTCGATAGACACCAGTTTACAGTTTGCTGCACATACTATCACCTAATCCTTATGGGCATACTTACCACATTTTTGTGCAGTCCACCTCAGCTCATCACTTTGAAACACTAGAATTTTATTTAGCTCTTCAGTGTCACAGAATCCATCCTGCATGTCCCTCCAGTGATGGCTAAGCATGTTGACCAGGGCAGGAGGACAAGGAAAGTCAATCCCAGGTTTCTTGATGTTACCACTGTCCTCTTTAATGTTAGCTTTTTTAATGTCTAAAGCAGACCATTTTGTGTCTGTGAGGCTTGTACATGCAGGTACACGGCTCCTAATATACTTCTGTTCATCTTGTGACAGCATCACTGCTAGAGAGTGCTCTACACTTTTGTCTGGACTATACTTGCCCATTTAACAACTATTTATATTCACATTGTTGTCCAACGTCATGTATTTTTAGCTCACATGACATGATGGTTGGAGGGTTGAATCATTCCATTAAATCCAAACAAATCCCCATTGTTGTCCTCTCGGGCAGTGGAAAGAGTTGTAAACATGTCATATATAAGGTTGAATAGAGTGCATCGGTGCTGATATCACCCCTGGCCATTGCCCCAAATAGTAACAAAGATAAATTAAATAGCAATGAGACCAAATATTGCTCCAGTCTGATTGGCCAGACAGCTGTCCAGGAATCTGAAGTGTCACATTGTCATATGCAGCCTTTAAATAGTCAACATTACATTCCAGTCAAAAGTGAAAGGTAATGTTTTATTTTTATTTCTTTGTTGCTTAAAGTTCTAATATCTTCATAACTTACCTTAAAAAAGCGCATTGATTTCTAGCAATTGCTTTTACATTCTGGACAGCTTGTCTCTACTACACAGATTAATATAACTGTCTACATCTCCATCTTAAGTTTGCTGAAATGTTATTGAATTAAAACATCTAATTAAACCGGCCAACATTCATTATGTTGACTTTTTGAGATTGCTGAGGGTGCATGGTTTAAATGAAGCATGTGTATGGGCACGCCTTGCACATCCACAGATGCATGTTTGCACGCATGCACAGGAGGACTGAAATAAATAGTACAAAGGAGTAACTGTGTGGAAGCAATGTTGACAACACAACCAAAGTAATGATCTTTCTCCTGGCTGCTGGACCCAATGTTTGCAGGATTTCTCTGTGTACTTCATAGCTTAAAAGCACTATAACCCAGCACGTCATTATACCTTACTGTTTTACATTGTGCCTCAAAAATTACAATGTGTGCCATTTGTTCAAAACACATGTGGGACAGTTGGTATACAGTAAGGTGTAAAGACATCCAAAAAGCAAACTGTCCCCCAAAAATCTATATCAAATAATTAATAAAAGAGTGTACATAGTGTAAATATGGGCATAAAATACAAAACTTACGACACAGAAGCTTCAATATTAAATGACTCCGATTGATGTTTCATTGACCAAAATAAGAGCCCAAATCAGAAAAGATTGGGATAGGATGAACTCAAGATTAATTTGTTTATGCACATCAGTTAATCATTTGAGTAATTGGTGGTAAGTGATAAGGTAAAACAACCTAAACCATGATATTACAAACAGGTGATAGTACCAAAGATGGACAGAGTCTGTCACCAAATGCTTTAGAAATAAGTAACCTGTTTAAAAATGGGTAATTCTCTAAAATGATTGACTAAAGAATGAGTTAAACCCATATGATTTAAGAATTGCAATATGCAGCTACATTCACAAATGACTCAAAACTGTATTTAAAAAAAGAAGAAGAAGAAGAAGAAGAAGAAGAAGCTATGTGTTATTCATTCCCAGTAGAAACGTGGAGATCTCCGGAATTGAAATTTGTACTTGGGTGTTGTACTTGGCCTTGAACATACATATTCAAACTTAGATTTGTTTTTCTGTTGATAACAAACTATCATGATTATATGTTGTTTGTGAATACCTGTACATTTTATTTAAAATGAAAAAGATATGCAATTATTTCAATAATTTAGCAGTCTTGTTGTATTAGGACTCACCCACCAACACCGCTGGTGGAAGCTGGACTTCGGGGTCTTTTATCCAGTCATCATTGGACAATTCTATAATAATATCTGGGTTTTCTTGGATCTGATGTTTGAGAAGGCTCTCAACTTGTCTAAAGTCTTTCTTATCCAAGGCACCTTTAAGTGCCTGTACAAAATCTGAATCAAGTGAGTAATCCACCTTCTTTGAAGTCATAACTTTACTTCAAAGTGCCCTTAACAGTCGATCTTTTCAGAATTATTAAAACACACACAAAAACATTTACACTGTGGATGTTTATAACTCCATAGCAATGCAGCTAAGAATAGAGCAGACTGGTCAGTTGATCTGGTCCTGGTCTTAAAATATCACTGATATGGTTTAGACGCCACATGAGTTTTTGCAGATTACAAGATTCATTTGTTCCAATGCATACGTTGCCATATAGTTTTTGTTGCTGCCAAATTAAATTTGTTTTAGCACAGCTGATTTCAACTGAGCAGTAGCACACTTTGTATTACCATGACCATTTTTATATAGGCTCTGCAATATTGACCTATGTCTCCTACAGAATGTGACTTTTTCTGTCTGATGGCTGTTGACTGAAAATTAATTTGCATGAATATTGTTTCCTATCCCTATGTCCTCCTGATAGACAGATTGCTTTTGAAAGTGAAAATGGTCTAAATCATACTAGGATTGTAATGACTACATTTTTGGAATTGAAGCAACATTTTAAACAGAGAAATGTGTAGGTGTCTGATATGATTAACAAATTCCAAAATTCTTGTATAGTGGTTCACAAAGCAACTATGGTCCAAAGACAATGTTCTTTGATCCTCCTTTTGTTTATAGAGCCCACATATCAAGTTCTGAATGCTCTACTGTGAAAACATAAAATATAAAACATTTAATATGATGTTCTTCAAAACACCCTTTAACTTTATTTATTAATTTCAAAACTAAATTAATATAACTTTTCTACATAGTTACCTTCCTTTGCGATGCATTTTTCAGCATCATACCATTTCAATGCCATCAGCATAAAATGTCATCACATGAAAATGCCTTCCCCGTAAAGCTTCTTTGAGCGTTGAAAAATCAGATGGTGCTGAATCTGGACTTTCTCTCAGTTTTTCAGACATAACCAATAACTACTCCTCGTGCCCAATTAATGACCCAATGGGACCAATAATTCACAACCTAAATACAACATTGTTGTTGTATGTTTGTTAGGATCAAGGTCATCAGTAAAAATTGTATAGCCAAATCTATAAACGGATAGATCCTAACATTATGCCACGCTGGTAGATGGCATATAGTAATGTATAATCTTATATTAATAAAGCTAATTGGATTAAAATTACTCTTGGCTCAGCGTTAAAATCACTTTTCTAGAGTAGTTTATTTTTCCACCAACTTACTGAGAGGCTTCAACGAAGTTTCGCCTCACGGTCACTAGGCGTCAGTGTTTGCGGACCTTTGCGGATCGCAACGCAATGAAGAAGGAATAGCAACCGTTAGCGAGTAGCACAGACAGTCTTGGCACAACAGTTTAACTTTGAAACTGCTTAATGATGCCAGTGGCAATCATGTCAGGGGACAGTTACGACAAAATTCTGGAGCAGTGCGAAACGCAGGAGTTAGAGGTAACCCGAGAAGTAACACTGTCTAATCTATCCAGCACCGAGCTAGTCTCCAGCGAAACGTTTCGGCTAGCTGGCTAACAACACTGAGGCTTATTCATACTTCTATTTTGACACTGTAGCTAAAAGTCAAATCAAGAAAGATTTAGTCTGTGAACACAGGACCTGAACAACAGCTGTAAGAAAGTCGGTGCTTAATCTGTTCGCTAATAGGCAAACCGCTGCGTGGTTATTAGTTTGGTGAACGTGACTGTCAGTTTATTATTTTACTGGGATTGTAATGGTCACATTCTAAACATAATGCAGGTTAATTATCAAAGGCGTTAAACAGCCATTGTTTGCCTCCAGAACAGATTGAACTATTTTCTGGAATACTGCTGAATGTTTTGTTATTAGTAGTTGAATGAGTCCATGCAAGTGTTTCCATGTATTTTGAGACTTATTCCAATGATTTGGTTCCATGGAGGCTACGTGGTTAGCGCTGTTACAGCAAGATGGTATTCGGTTCAATTCCCAGGTGGGACGGTGTCCATGTGCATAAACATGTGTGTGGCCCCATTTAGGGTGTGACTCTGTGCTTTGCGCATGTTAAAAGTTTCAGTCCAGTCCCATCTTAACCCTTGACTGGATAAATGGTTAAAGCATAAATGTTTATGCTTGGCAGCTACTTTTTCTATCAATGTTAAATTGAGTTTGTTAAAATTAACTATAGTAAATAGCTGTTTGTTAGAGCTAATAGTCCAGATCTAGCACCATTCAATGTCCACCTATTTGGATGCTCAAAAAGGCTTTAAGCTGAAGAAGATTTTCATGATATAAAAGCAACAGCTGATACAAATATTTTTGATGATGGCAAGAAAGTGATTTGACTAGAAAAGTGATGTCATCTTTTTTTCAAAGACAGTTTTATAGTGTCTGATTTGCGGTTTCGGCACATCAGTTCTTTTTTCCACATCAAACATAGTTGCTGTCGAGTGGGATTCTCTTAAACTGCTTGTTCTTACTGTCCCAGGCTCCAGGTGGAATTGCGACTCCTCAAGTGTATTCCCAGTTACTGGCCCTCTATCTTTTACACAATGACATGTGAGTGTTTAATTCTTGCTTTTTTGATAGTTCAACATAATATATACACATTCTGAAACTTACTATTCACTAACTTTCTAAGTTACAAAAGCGTGTTTTTGGGAAGGGATTGAAAATGTACCTCTTAAGCCCATGGGTGTTTCTGTTAGTGACATTTAAATGATTAAAAATGTATTTATATGTGACGTATTAAAGTAAACATAAACTTTCAGAAGTTATTTACTTTAATGTTGGCAGTGTGTTTCATGTATTGACTTAATGTCTGCACTGTGTAAATTAATTTCTCCTGCAGGAACAATGCCAGGTATTTGTGGAAGCGGATTCCTCAAGCAATTAAAACGGTAATCCTCAAATTCATCTATAATTTTGTTATCCATTTCTTTTTAAGTTCTAGGGACTGTAATAAAACGTGTCTCCTCACCCATAGTAGAAGTTGCTCATGTTCAACAAATGTCTTACTGCCTTCAAATGTGCAAATAACTTGTGGGCTCCATTGCATTCAGTGTATTGCTCCACTGTTTATTTCTACAATTTAAATTTTTCTAACAGGTAAACCCTGAACTCTCAGCTATTTGGACTGTAGGACAACATATCTGGCAAAGGGATTTTCCAGGCATCTACAGTGCAATTGCTTCTCACCAGTGGTCTGAGCCAATTCTTCCAGTTATGGAATCTCTAAGAGGTACTTTTATTACATTTACGAATAAAGCCAGCTGTTAATCCCTGGTCTTAGATAAACTGTGTATCTTTTGTTAATGCTTGGGCAGAAATGTGTTTCAGCTATACAGGTGCCGGCATTAAGGCTTCACTACAGGATTCATTTGTATAGTTAAGGAACCTTTGTTGTGGGATCTATGGATTGGCAGGTCTAATGGTGATAATTTATGAATTTAAATATTGTATACTTACTATTGGTGGACTTTTAATAGTTTAAAGGTCTGCCAAAATGTACATTTAATATCTTGAGCACTTGTGGGGGCAAATGAACTAGTGATGGGAGCCAGGTCTTAACTCATGACTCTTTGTTCCTTTTTATAGGCAGTGGGGGCACTAATTAATAATATATTACAGAAGGTGCTACTATGTGAAACCTTTCTGTGCAATAGAAAAAAAGTTTAAAAAAAATGTTAGTTTCTGATTTAAAACATTAGCATCATGAAAAAGGGGGGGGGGGGTGAAAGGGGGCACCAAAATATTTTCATCTACAAAAGAAGGCGCAACAGAAAAAGGTTTGGGAACTACTGGTTTTTACCATTAGACACAAAACTCTGGTTATGCTGTTGTCTTTTCTATTGAACCGGTTTCTCTCGGCATGTCCAAAA
>JAYDZF010000008.1:16242747-16253687 GCA_034509105.1 Microcambeva barbata | reverse complement strand
ATATAGGGGATTTCAAATGATGAATGCTTATAGGATGGACGGAGGATTAATAGTTGTAGACCTAGTATTACATTAATTAACTATTTTTTTATAACACATTGATTTAATAGCTTAAGTTCGAGACTCTTTAACATGGCTAGTGTTAGGAATTTTTTTGTAACCTTATTATGAGCGCAAGCCAACCAGTTTGATCACCTTTAAGAGGAAGTATGTAATAAGTGCTATTTCCTTTTTTGTTACAGAATCATGTACAGCGCCTGACTACCTTGTAACAGCTCAGAAAAATCCTACAAAGATGGAATGAGTTAGCACACTGAGACAGAACCTTGTGTGCCAAGCAGTGGAATAACTCTGTCCAACATGGCTGGGTTTTTGGATAACTTTCGCTTACCGGAGTGCGAGTGGATAGCAGAAAGGCGAAATACAGTGGCGTCCATCGTGGCTGGCATTTTGGTTGGCATTAGTGTGTGCATCTATTTAGCTACATGACTTTATTTAATGACTAACCTAGATTTTCTTTTTTCAGTTCTTCACAGGATGGTGGATTATAATTGATGCCGCTGTGTGTTACCCAAGTTCAAAGGATTTGAATCATGCCTTTCACACATGTGGAGTCTTCTCTACAATGGCTTTTTTCATGTAGGTGTTTTCTTCTGTTTAGTGCCATACACATCTCTAAAAATAATTAAAACCTTGATTTCCGTTTTCGACATCTGAATGCACCTCAGAATAGAGACAATGTGTCTGTTTGATTTTACTTAATATTTTAACATCATGATATTTACTGGTAATTATCCAAATAAGTTTGCCCTGTTGTTCATACAGGGACAGGATTAAAGCAGATAGGGTCTGTCTCATGACTAATGCAGTTACAACCTCTGCTGGATTTAGGGTACCTACACAGTAATGAGGAAAACAGTGCATTGATCAGGGTGTGTCTTTCCATACACAGGACATTTGCATGCCCACTTGTCAAAGAACATGTGTGAAAATGCATACAGCTGCTACCCACGTGTTGGAGGGGGTGTGGGAAAGTTTTGTTTTAGTCAATAAGAGCAGAGTCGGCTTTGGTGGAGATGAAGCATTATGCCGTTGAACTCGCTAGATCAGGACTAAAAGAGGAGAAAATGCATCAATCTTGTGTCTCCAGTTTCTCTAACTCACTTGTTTCTGTACTATGGGAGGAAACCCAGTCAGACACTGTGAGAACTCTAGACAAAAAGAACGTGGACGGCTCCACCAGGGAATCCAACCTGGAATCTTGGCAATGCCCACTAATCCTTGCCCAGGGTGTTCCTCTCTTGTGTTTTAAGAATCCTAGAAAAACCTAACCTGCCACAACCCGCCAACATTAGCAGTTGATGAAACAGGGAAACAAATCAGATACACATAAAATGAAATATTATGCAGTCAGGTGGCCAATGAAAAAAGTCCAGCCAACCATCGCTGAGATCCAGGGTTCAAATCTCCAGCAGTGCTATTGGCAGCTGTTCTTTTATATTAACAACAGTGCCATATCATCAACCATGACATGTTCTTTTCAAGTGATTTAATTGCTACTGTAAGCAAGACATCTTTTTCACAAATTCATACATATGCCTTCCAACGCCTGTCTCGTCTGTAAGATGAGAGCTGTAGAAATTGCTTTGATGGTTTGATGATCTCTATTAGACACATTTTAGATTGTAGATTTTTTTCTCTTATGTGCAGTAATTGTGATTTGTCTGCAGAAACTTTGTTTTTCCATTCAGTCCCATTTGGTACCACTAACAATACATTGATTATATTTTTCAGGCTGAGAATAATTGTTAAAGAAATTGAGTTAAAGCTGGGAAAGTAAAGGAGATTGTTATGTTTATTGATTCATGTAATGTTTGGTATTCAGACATTATTTATTTATGAGTATTTCATTTGTGTGGCAGGATAAATGCTGTGTCAAATGCTCACATCCAAGGAGACGTCTACGGAGAGGGATGCCTAGGACGCACTGGTACAAAGACAATGATGAATGTGTAATGACTGGGACTGTATAGTTGTAACATCAGGTTTCAGACAGTATTAACACAAATATTATTAATTGTTTACTATCGGGTGCGGAAGTGGCATAACGATTAACATGCTAGTTTATCTCTTTTAAGGCCTTGAGCTCTCAAGTTAGAATCTCGGCTATAGGAAGGCTGCACTTGTGACCTCTGCTGGTTGGTCAAGGCACTGCACAGAGACAAATGTGTTGTAAGGGTGAATGTTAGGTTAGGCTCCTCCAGTCAGGATAGGGGTCTGCAACTATAGAATACTAGAATGGTGGGAAATGTTAATGCTGCATAGATAAAACAAATTAATAACCTTTTTAAAAAAAAACATGCTGATGGAACACCTTTGAAAATAATGAAACACCTTTCATTTGCTGTGCTGCGAATTTTCACCATTCTAAAAATCACAGATCAGCGCTAAATAGTCATTAAATAATTGACTATACAAAGCCTGTTCCTTATGAGTGAATGAGGATTTGGTCTTTTTAATGATTCATCAGTCCAACATATTTCATGTAATTTTGGTTTTGTTAGTTATTCATCATGTTCATGTGGCTTTATTAAGGTGCTCGACTGTGGTTGTTTGTTGGCTTCCTGATCATGTTCAGCTCTCTCATTGCCTCTATCTGGATCTTGTTTGGAGCCTATGTTATTCCAGGTGAGTGTTCCCTCTTTATTCTCCAAAAACAACAGTAGCTCATTTCAATTCATTCTTTTTAAATCATGTTGTATATGTCATCATGATCAGAATCATTGGGGTTCTGTAACAGTGGTTCTGCAGTTTATAGATCGTACTAAACCTGTGATTCTGTGATTTTTGGTCTAAACCCAGCACTCTTATTCACATTTTAGGTTATCCTGTGTATCCTGGGTTGTCTGTGTTCTTTCAGAACACATTTATATTCTTCAGGTGAGCGTGCATATATCTCAAATCTCACTGACATTCAGTAGTTTTTCAGCCCCATCTATTTACCTGCAAATATACATGCAAGCCAGCAAGCAAACTTTAAAATAATATACTAATAGTACTGACATTCTATTGGTCTCAGAAGATAATTACAGCTTACACAGTGTGGGAGATCTTGAATGTTCAAATCAGTGGAAAGGATTTACAGAATCTTTACTATTTTGATTGGTTTAAGTTGATTTGATTCTAGCAAAACTAGAACCTCTATGAATTAATTTAACTCAGATTTATGGCATATAGCGGATGCTTTTTCCAGAGCAACTTATGACTGACCAATTGAGGGTTAAATGACAAATTGGTAGTGGTGGGGCAGCAACTTTCTCTTTGAAAGTCCAGTTGCCTAACTAGTAATCTACCACTGTGAACCATGATTGTTAGGAGTTGAATTAGAAATGAGAAATTAGTCTGATTCATTTGATGAAATTCGAGAAACTCCCTGTCAGCCCCACATACATACACATAAAGCAATATCAGTATTTTTGATTAGACCAGCTGCATGTCTTTTGTAGAGCGTGCACAAAAATCCAAACCCCTTGTTGCAGTGAGACCACAGAGCTTTGCACTGTGCCAGTGTGCCACCCACTCCACTAAAAAGTTGCATCATTATTTTTAGTTAAACAGTGTTGATAAGCAGTGTAGGAGTTGGGCACTAATAAACTCCTGAATCTTTCTTCCACAGCTCGCTTGTTTATAAGTTTGGAAGAACAGAAGATTTATGGAGCTAAGCAATGCTTTCTAAGTTTTTCTTTCTCAACTTAACGTCAAATACTATGTTTGCAGCTGTGTTATTTTTCAGCACTCTGAGCTCATCAAGATTTGAACAAATGAAACTACTGTCGCTGCTGCTCAATATTCTCATAAATGTGATGCTGTATTATTTGGTATAAAAAGTACATGTATCTTTTAGCTTGTGTATAGAGACGGTCATTCTGTACTGACCGCCATTTTATTTTAGATGTTTATTTTAGTTGAATACTTATAAGTAGGAATACTTATGAGTTGTTTTGGAATACCGTATTTTCCGGACTATAAGCCGCTATTTTTTTCTTTACCGTTTCGGTTTACGGAACTTTTACCGTTAAATCTATCTAAGATATTTCTATCTATCCAATATATATATATAATTTCACAACCTAGATATCAGCGGCTTATAGCCCGGTGCGTCTCATATATATGTACATTTCCATTAAAAAAAACTTAGTAGGTGTGGCTTATATTGGGGTGCGCTTTATAGTCCGGAAAATACGGTACTTGTGAACAAAATGTTAAAATCTTGCATGAGAAATAGCCATCTGGTTCTCTATGACGTGCATTAAGAGACTCATTAAACACAAGAGTGCTGTATATAGTCATTCTTCTTTTAATAAAATGTGTAATAAATACATAGATTTTGATAATATTTTAATGAAAGAGTAAAGGGATGAGCGATGAAGAATATTTGACAGCATATTCATTGTTTCATGGCAGGAATACTGTTTAATGTATTGAGTTTTGCATCTTTAAATCTTAATTTTAAGATACAGTTGATCAAGTGTTTATCAAGAATGGGATTTTGAATCTAAATTTTCATTAATAATTCCCCCAGCGAGTGAGTACTGGGAAAATGTACTTTTTAAAATTTTATTTTAAACTCTGTGAGCTTAAAATTAACTTGCTTTATATGACTGGAATCTTTAACGGTTTAATATGCAGTGAACATTTCTCTTGTGTCATCATCAGCAGCAGCACAGGATCTAGTTTTGATTACCTGAAAGAGAAACGTGCAGAAGAGATTTGAGGGCTTGCTTGGTGAATAAAGTCGTACCCTATAACTAAACATCTCCTTGACTCAAAATATTTAAAACAACACCCATCATAGACAAATCTATACCCGTAAACCTGACTTTAACCTTGAATTCGACATGTTTATAAAATATGTATTTAAGTTTAGCAATGAATAAGCAAATATGAGACCACTACATAGCTCGGTGTTATAAAAATATTGATTCAATTTTTACAAAAAACCTTACCATGAATTAATGTACTAAAAGAACAAAACCTAATTATTACTGCTCACAAGTTAACTAATTACATTTCTTGCTCGTCGTTTAAGTACACCAAGCCTAAAGTACAAACACATCACAAATAAAATTAAAAATACATTTTAACCTGAATTTGACTGTGGCCTCTTAATCATGAAGGTACTAGTACCGTAATATTTGTAGTAAACGTAAAAAAGCTTCTTCTTGATTCTGCTGAAAATGCGTTGAAGTATTGCAAATGGAAATAAAAGCAAAGTGACACCTGCTGGCCTTAAAAATATTGCAGGCTTACATCTGCTCAACACTGAAACATACGAACATTGTGTAATTTAATAGATCCCCATTTTTTTTAAATGGCACATTATTATTTCCTTTTTAAACCTTTTGACTTATTGATTCTGGTCCTCACCAATACCAAATTTTTCACCATCGCACACCACTAGTAAACGTACTAAAGTGCAGGTTTATTGTATTTTTATCTTGTTTTATTTTATTTTAACTTGTCAAGTATTTCAGTGTTTTATATTATATTTCTGGTATTTTCAGTGTTTATGTGTCAAAAACAAGCCCATTCTTATACATTAGCTCTAAAATATAATCCTGTTCCACGGGACCAAGAACACATTAACCAGTTTCTTATAACTCATGGGGAAAAATATATTGAAACTCAATACCTTTTAAACGCCCTGGTTATACACTCTCATTCTCTCTTGTGTGTGTGTGTGTGTGTGGACTCACCAGTGTCATTAAATACTGGTTCCATTGTTTCCCAGTTCATAGCTTTCTGGACAGCTTTCTTCCATCTTGCATAACGCCGTTCACTCTCTGTTCAGACAATCCAGCAGATATTTGAGTTTTATGTAATCAAGGTTTGTGTAACTGCCAAAATTACTGATGCTCCAATACACAATTCTAAGCACAACGTCCAAGGCCTTTACTTCTGATTACACATTTGTCATCTATGCTTGTTTGGGGTTTTGTTAATCGTCCAATCATTGCTTTGCTGGATAATTCATTTGCGTTCTCAGTTTTTCACAAAAGTGTTGCATGATCATCATCACAGCAGGTTTGTGGTTCGTAATTACGCTCCTATAACGGACCTAGCATTACTTGACTTTGTGCACAAGCGCACATATATTCTTGAACAAGGAGTAGTTATTTATAAAATATTCGGTGATTGAGCAATGTCCAGATCCTTTTACAGTTTATAGTAATGAATACTGTGAATTATGTTTTCCGTTTTGTTCATGGCATGTAACATGCCTGATTACAAAAATGTTTTTCTGACCATGTAACACATTAAAAATAATGTTACAAGCATCCTCACTTTCCAAAATGGCTAAGACCATCTGAGGCTCATAACTGTAAACAAAACACTGTTTCTCACCCTCTAATTGGATCTGAGGTTGGTATTTCTCACAGGTTACTAAGGCCATGCTGTCAGGATTAAGACTCCACACATTGACCCCTTCAGCTGACCCAGCAGCCATAGCTGCTCCCAAAGCAGTGGTCTCAGACATGGTGGGTCTTACTGCACAAGAGGAAAAGACACTGTAAGGCAATAAAGACATAAAAGAAAATTGGCTTATTGAATAAAAACAGTTTGGTTTCTGAAATTATGGGTCATGTTGAGTGTTGTGTTCAAGTACAGGAATTGCTACCTGTTGGTAAAAAAAAAAATTTTTCTTCAGAAAATAAAGCTATTTGATTTGGTCAGTTAGTTATTTGCACACTCCACTTACCCACAGGAATACAGAGGATGTCTGCCTGCAGTTGCATTAGTAGTTCATTAGATGTCATCCCACCATCTACCTGCAGCTGGGTGAGTGGAACACCACTGTCTTGATTTATCGCATCCATTATCTGAAAGAGCGTATTTCCACACTTAGCATTTTCTTTAATGAAAACAGTGAGCTAATAGAATTGAGTATTTTTATAGTAACTGCTTTTTCAAAACACTATTTTTTTTTACTTATGTTGATAAATGACTAAAAATGTAAGACTTTATGATGGTCAAGAGTGTTCAACCACTGCACTGTGTGAATTTCCATTTACACTTATATAAATAAGGGCTACTGTTAAAAATGTAACAATAACCAAAAGAGCCCCCCCTGGTGGTGCAGCGTGAATTTCATATTTTAATGTTTTATTGGATTCAAGATAATCTTAATGTACATGAAAATGCTACATTAAAAAATCTCAAGAAACAAACAAAACATTACTTGATAGCACACATGGAAATTAAGCACTAGCAGTATTAGAAAAATTCTATAAACTAAATAAAGCAACCAATAGAGAAGTTATACAGCAACAAGTCAATCGAATTTAAATAATCTATGGCCTTGTTCCACATTTCATAGTATAATTGATATTTTGAGTTAAAAGAAAAGGACACTGATTCATTTAAAGCCTTTGGGGTAACATGTATGTATGGTATTTTGTTGTACTGTTCATCTGTATATGTGTTATGGCAAATAAAGGCCTTCTGTTCTAACAGAAGCAGCCGAGGATTATCATATCAACATCTCTTTACAGATTTTACCTCTCTGGTTTGAAAGCACACCGCCTCCAGAGCTGCAAAAGCCAAGTGACTCCTATTTGTAAACTGCGTTAGGCCACAAATAATTCTAAAAGAAACAAAGACAAATGTATTATTCATAGCTTATTTTAAATCACATCAAAATATTAGTAGCTGAACCTTACAGAAAAAAACATGACAAAACTAGATTCTACTGTCAGTTTTTCTTTGTTCATGCTAATATATGGGTTATATTAGTTGATGTAATGACAACTTACCCTCGAGCACTTGGTTCCCAGTATGGTGCATATAGCCCAGAAAATGCTGGAACGAAGTAACAGCCATATGACGTCCCAGCTTCAGCAGCCAACTTTTCTGTGGTGACAATTGTGGGAACAAATTCACTAACGTGGTCATTAGAAATCCCTAATTTCTTTATAAAAAATTGCCAGTGATGAAACAATATAAGTTTTACCTATTTCAGAAGTGCATTTGAGGATTCCCAGATTATCCTTTAGCCACCTCACCACTGCTCCAGCTATGGCAACAGAGCCCTGAAGCAACAGGCACGATTAAGCAGGAAAAAATAAAGTCACATCCATATTCACAACATTTTGGTTGCTTCTATATTTAGGGATTGTCACTGAGGATCTGGTCTAATCTGTTTTCCTCTCCACTCAAGACACCCGGTGTCTAAGGCAGCTTTCTACTTTTAATGCAAAGCATTTGAACAACCTATTTAACTAATTCAGTATACTGGTGTAACTTTAGTTGAGTTTTTTGTTATCCTGTGCTGAATTCTTATTGATGAATTTGAAATTACTGACTTTGCCTAGAATTTATATAATAGATCACTGCAGCCCTCCACGGATACCAACTGTTACTCGAGGACAAAGAAAATTGTGTTATTACCAAAACAATTACATTGTAAGGTAAGTTTTGCTACCTCAAGTGCATAGTAGGTTGGCTGGTCTTTCCCCAGCTTGTAGGCAATCGTTGTAAGAAGGCCATGATCTGACATCACAGGCTGGGAGGAAAATATTATAAGATTTATTCAATCAATGAAAAATCAGTTCACACCAAAATCCAAAAACAACCAAAATACCTTGACTCCAGTATTTTTCAGCATGAAACAACCGGTCCCATAACTGTAACAGAAGAGAGCTAATAATAAACAGAATGTATAAAATGTGAAGCAATACATGCAAGTGAAATAATACCACACTCCCACTTTCCACCAAGCTTCAATGTCATTAAACATACACTGAGTCAAATCCATGATGATTCATTTTGGCTGATTCAGTTAGGGGTCATCACAGCAGGTCATTTGTCCACATATTTTGACTTTGGCACTTTGGTTTTTATGTCTGATGCCTGTGATGATGCAACCCAACTTTTTATCTGAGTCCAGGGCCAGCAGGGTGCACGGATATGTGCTGCCCCTCACCACACCATGTGCCTTCTGTATTTGTTTGCCCAGCCCAGGTTTCTTACCATAATATCACACCAGCTACTGAGCCAATGTATAAGCTATACATAATAAACTATTTATTATGTGTCAAGTTTGTTTTTTGGTTGACTTGCTGTACATTGACTCTACATTGAGTCATGTACAGCAAGTGAGTACTTTTCTCCCTCCTCCAGTGTTATTTTACTTAAGGTAATGACATGTGAACTTTACCTACTGTTGAGGTGTGATCCTTGCATGCTCCATTTCAATAAACCAGTTTGTAGGTATAAAAAGATTATTTTTTTTAATTGGCTTACGTGTTTTTGGCTTGACCGTCTTTGAAGCACATCTGCCCCACGAGAGCAGCTGACTGATCACCCAAACACTAAAGAGCATGCACACACATAAACCAAACCTAAACCAAACACTTTTTAACAACTTTGTTTAAATAATATAAGTCTTTAAATAGCTCATTAACTATTGAGATATTTGTTTGTAGTGATGAAACACAGTGAAAGTTGTGAAGAGGAGCTGTAAATAATGTAAGCAACATTTCTCTTACCCCAGAGATGGGCACGCCTGCTAGTGAACTTGAACTCTAACATATGAGAAGAGAAAATAATTATGAAATGTTATTGCACTGCCCTGACCACATCTTTACATCCCTAGCTATAGAGAACCAGACTCCAAAATAGTCATCTGATGTTATTTTGCAAGACACCCAGTGTTGGAGAGAAAAGCAACCCCAAAACATTAGTGAACTTTCTTCATGCTTTACTGTGGATATATTGTTGTGCTTTTATTTATGTTTGAACCAAATCTGAAGTTGAGGAAAATGAAGCACATTTAATACTTCTGATGAAAAGTTGAAAAGTCAACTGGCAAATAATACATAAGAAAATATGGCATGACTAGTAAAATATGTACGTTTTTATAAACTAAAATAAATATCGCTGTTTTATTGTATTTATTGTAATTTTTATTTTAGTATAGAATACAACACTGCTTTCTTTGGTCAACACATTCATACATTTTATAACTAAAGAAATTAATTATTTTAAGTGGTCTTTTTTCAGAACTAGCTATATAAACATACATACATGTATTGAACTATACTACAAAAATAAAAAACATATTTTACTTTCCCATACTGTGCAACTATTTTTAATTTGTATTTAGTACATTTAGATACTAAATTCATCCAATACTAAAAAAATATAGCACTTTTTATTTTTGCTGTTGTGCTCATTATGTCTTAGATAAAAATCTGTGGAAATCCAGTGGAAGGAATTTATGATTTCAACATAAAGTTTATTGTATTCCTGGTTACTTGCATACACGTACCATGTAGCCATAAATCTCTGAAGAACTTCTGACTTCTGGGAGGATTTCAATAGGAACATCAAAATATCTAAAATAAAGAAGTATATTTGTTGGGGTTTATGCACATTAAGTCAAAAGAGTAAAGCTCTTATATTGGACTACAAGCCTTGTTTGCTGTTGACATTCTGTTTCATATCATAGATGGTTAATGTGCGTAGTTATGTGTGTCCTTACTTGCAAAGTTCAATGTCCCATTCCAAGGTGTGTATATTGAACAGCATTGTGCGGCTTGCATTGGTGACGTCTGTGCAATGAACTCCACCGTTCTTTCCTCCAGTCAAACACTGAAGCAAAATATTATTTTTCTGATCATAATTATTGGTAGGAATGAGGGAGTTTCTTAACTCATTTTCTGCCATTTCACTCTTTCAGATTGCATAGGTGTACAGGTGTAATTTTATACACAGAACATAATTACTTGCCCATACCAATTAATGGTTAATTCCTGTCTAGCTCTGGACCCAGCACCAATTAAATTAGGTACTTCAGAATTCTAAACTGTGTGTGTGTGTGTGTGTGTGTGTGTGTGTGTGTGTGTGTGTGTGTGTGTGTGTGTGTGTGTGTGTGTGTG
>JAYDZF010000008.1:16138656-16149319 GCA_034509105.1 Microcambeva barbata | reverse complement strand
TTGTCACTATAAACAGGCTCACTGTCTATGCATAAATTTATTCTATGTTTACTAGAATATATACCCTGTATTAGTATGCCATGTCAATATAATGTTGAAGTTTGGTGGTGTGGTTAAGGTGCTAGACTAGTAAACAAAAGATTAATGGTTTAAACCTCACCTGCTAGGTCCTCACACTGTTGGACTTTTAAGCATTAACTCTTAATAAACCTTACTGTGTAATGATTTCAGTTAAATATACATTTCTACTAAATCCCATAGATGTTTGTTTATTAGAAATTGAATCTGTTTTAAGCATGTGAATTAAACCCATGCAGGGAGAACATGCAAAAAAATCAAGAATGGTTCACTTGGGGATCAAACCAGGGATCTTCTTAATTTGAGTGCTACCCCCAAACATATATGTAAAATAAAAGTTACATTGTTGATAACTTACCGTCGTTATCATAGTAGAAGCCGACATCCCCTGGCGTTGTATACATGATCTCATTAGGCTCAGCTGAGAGTGCTTTTTTGTGGCTCAGTGAAAGGTGTGCAAATTTATCTTCCAGTTTGCCTATTAGCTTCAACAAAGAGAAACTTAGAATGTCAAAACTGCAATTTGATCGGTTTTAACAAAGCCATATAACTTAAATCAGAATCAGACTTTATTGGCCAAGTATGCTTACACATACAAGGAATTTGACTTTGGTTACAGTAGCTCACAGTGCACAAAAATGAGTATTGTGATTTATGAACTTCACTAGAAGTAAAAAGTACTTTCACTTTTTGGATGAAAGAACATTTGGAGATTGACCTATTGCCACAAAAATATATTGCATAAAGTTACTAATAGTATGTATGTAGAATTTTTGTGTAAATCTGTGAGCAGTCGCTTGTTTGGGAGTGGCTGTATTAACCCGAGGGTCTCTTCAGCTGGCAAAGGCATCATGATTTAGGCGGTGGTTGCCAGAGTGCACGGGCAAATTACACATCTGCATATTGTGAAATGGAGGGGGTTTGAATATTTGCATGCAAAGGCAAACTATTTTACCCACTTCCCATTTACCCACTCCCATTTCAATCATATATTAAGAAGAAATTAAAACTAAAAATGATTTACCTGGGCATACTTACGTCTTTGGCGACTAGGCCTTCAAGTGCTTCAAACTGACACTGAGATAGCAGCCGTGATACATGTGAAAATGCCTATAATAAACATGTGTTAGAGTTAAAATTACAGTATTACACACAATTATTATTATTACATATCCTACACAATTATAAATAAGAACACTTAACAAATTGATATCATTGCTAATCCACAAAGATTAATTTTACCATTTAATCACGTGGGCTGGGGCTAAAGATGGATTTACAGGTACAGCCAAAGGATCTTTTCAACCCACATGTCAGCTAAGTATAGCATGAACAGACATCAGGTTTGGTATTTACTTTTCAACGACCAAGCAAATAAAAGCAAACAAGTTTTTTTTGCATGTAATAAAACTATGTGAACCCTTTGGTGCAAACTGTTAATGAAGACCTTCAGGATAATTATTGCATAGGGTTGCAGAACTGCTTATATAAACACTGAATGGGACCTGATATTTAGTGGGTTTTCAGTCAGCAGATTTTGTTTGTTTATTAAGACAAATTTAATTATTTAAACATCGTGTGTTGCACAGTTTGGTTACAGTCATGACAGAAATGGTAGATACAAGTTATACCATTTAAAGGCAAACACTGTCTGCATGTGATTGGTCTGTGGGAGGAAACCAGAGGTCCCGAAGGAAACCCAAGAAGACACGGGGAGAACATGCAAACCCCAGACAAAAACTAAGGTCACTCAAGCTTTGCAGTGTAGATTGTGAAGCAGCTTTAAAGCAGCTTTATTTCCCCTTTATGTCGCAAGGTTTTGATTATGATCCCGGTCTGTCTCACCTGTTTGGCTCCATCTGTGAACTCCTCGATGCTGAAATCTGGATCGAAGTAAGCTCGAATGAGGAAGAAATAGATGCGAGTGCGCACCCAGATGAACGGGTTCGGGATTCCCACCACTACAACCTTCTGGTTTTGTCTGGGCCTCTCACCGTCCGAACTGCAGTGCCGGACCCCGGTTACCGAACGCGTTAATGCAGCCAGACCTGTGTCTACATGTTTATTAAGTATGAACTTGCTTAATTTTAAAGATTTAATAAAACCCACGGGTCTCCTACAGCTCCATCTAAGTAAGGGTAGCGCCATTTCTCCCTCCCCATAGCAAAATGCTTCCTCTTCGAACAAAACCACATTGAATGGACCACCTAGCGTTTTACACTTTTAGGACGTGTTAATATTACATTTAAATGAAGTGTGATATTTTTTTAATAGTCTACGTATCATCGAAATTATTTTCTTTATGCGCAAATCAACACTTGTTTCCGACGAAAATGTATTGAGATTATAAATAAACTGCACGTGTTGTTCACAAGTGAGTCGGTTCTTTTGGTTAAACTCGGAGAACCGATTCGAAGGACTGTGTAGGTAAATACAGCGAACAATTAGCAATGTTCCTAAACTAATAACAAATTTAGGTATTTTTAATCAAGAAATAAAATAATAAAATCTGCCTTACTATTCGTTTCCACTAATGATATTTACTTGGATATTAAAATCATTGTGGCATTTAAATAAAACGAGGATTGAGAAAAAACATTTGTGCTACACATTTTTTTAATTATGTTGCATATGAGTTTTGGTGACGTTAGTGAACGAAGAGCCGTTTGGAAGCCAAAGTTGGAGTCGACTCTTATCGGTCGGTGGAACAAAATAATTCAATGTTTCCGGGGAGGATATAAACGAAACACTGGTGCACGCTGCCCATGTTTGAATTCCCTCATATCCCTTTCATATTTATTCGTGGTTTGAAAAAAAAGAAAATAACGGTGTGTGTTATATCTAGAGCACTATTCGTGCAATTCGGGATTTAAACTGGCAAAAAGAAAGGCGGTCGAAGAATCGATGTCTACATGGACTGTCAGGAGAAAGTTCAAGTTTCAGTCTTCTCTGCAGTAGACAATGATCTTTTTTTAAATAAGATTTATCCTTTGGTAAACAAAAGGCTTTTATATTTACTGTGTTTATTGTTAATAATCGCACAGCATACTGCAAGTTAGTTTTTCGCAGACAATCATTGATTAATCATATAAAACAATAATAATCAGCTTAATCTGGTTTCGTCGTTGCATTCTGGCATTACAGAGGAAACCAGCTGTGCTGAAAGGTGTGCCTTTAGGGCCATGCCTGGAAAAATGGACAGTGGATTACCTGTCCTTAAAAGGAGGTGGCCAAGAGGTTAAAGTTCACGTTTCTTCAGAAACTCGGATGGATTTTCTGCATAAGAATTTTATATACAGGTTTGTGGATTTACTTGAATTATAACATTGTATTATTATTGTTATTTATATGTTTTTAAAGCCTGTTATTTTAGGAAGTTACCATTTGACAAGTTTGTTCGGAGGGCTGCAGTGCAAACAGACCTTGAAGAATTCTTCATCAGTAAGGTCAGTCACATTGGGAACTATCATTCTGTTGGACACAGATAAATTATGGGTAGACCTCCTTGTTATAACACTTGATTTAAACCAGATGTGTTTAATATTTATGTGAATTTTCAGGAGTATGTGTGTTTAAAAAAATTGTAAATGTTAAAAGTTGTATTATTCCGAATTGTTTCTTGCTCAATATATCTCATCAGGATGAGAGTTACTACTTGCGGTCACTTGGAGAAGATGCCCGTAAGGTACTTCATTTTCCCCTGTAATAGAAGAAACATTTTTATTATGTACAATGATATCAACACAGATCACATCCTTTTGTCCTCAGGAGCCTGCAGATCTAAAAAAGCAGTTTCCTGATCTGGCAGATGACTTCCACATACCTGAGTTTTTCAAACCTGAGCAGTTTTTTTCCAGTGTTTTCCGCATCAGCTCTCCTGGTTTACAGCTGTGGACGCACTACGATGTGAGTAGATTATTGCAACTAAAATGATTTTGGTCTGTGAAGCAGCTAATTTTAATGCTGCATCACTGAACTAGGTCATGGACAATGTGCTGGCTCAGGTGACAGGAAGAAAACGTGTAGTTCTCTACAGTCCCCAGGATGCATTGTATCTCTACATGTCAGGTAAGAGACAGGCCAGGCTTCCAATGACAAAATCTTTACACTATCCTGTGAAAATAATACTACATTTTAACTATTCACTTCAAAAGTGAACAAAACTTTTGCAACAATAACATTCTGTACTTATTTCATTGGGTCTTCCAATAGATTTGAGTATGATTCCAGTTGAGTAGCTTTTGAGTCTTGTTGTGACGCTATAGCTTAACATTGCTAGGTCTTATTATTTCTTGCTTATTATTTTTTTCCTGAATACGTTGGAAAAATTGAGGCTGAAACCCAGAAGGACTAAGAATCTTATCAATGGACAGCAGAGTCTTTCCTTCTGTGGAGCAGTTAGTTCAAACTCATCAGAACAAAAAGTAGACAACACTAAGGGTTTGAACCCTTGTTCCCAGTAGTTTTAGGCTAGCTTAATGTATTGCGGAGTGTATCAGCAAAGTTGATGATATGATGTTAGTTTAAATTCTCTTTACTAGGTGACAAATCTGAGGTGCTGGACGTGGATTTTCCAGATTTGAAGCAGTACCCAGATTTTGTGAGGGCACAACGGTACGAGTGTATTCTAGAACCGGGGGACCTGCTCTTCATCCCAGGTGAGCTGTTCTTGACCTCAAATAATGAAGGAAAATTCAAGCATACACCTGTTTCCTACATGACACCTATGAAGGACAAGCCATTGTGCTGTTTTTTTCACAAGCTTTTGGAGATTTCTAATATCCCATAGCAATTTGTATTCTTGTCAAGACTTGATTGAAAAATAAATGTCACTGATATGACTGTAGAACCCAATCATAAAGCATTCCAACACGCAAAGCAGTTCCCCATCTAAAAACAGCTGAAACCACAAATGGAAGCTTCACACCACAGGTGGCAGCACCTCCAGCTGTCCAGCTTATGTAACACAGGCATTTGAAAGGAGTGTGTCACCTCATCACAGTATCCACTAGTGCTCCAGAAAAGCACAATGATATGTGATTATGTACTTTAGCAGTAGTAACAGTGGTCCCCACATAATTCTTAGGTACATTCATGACACACTCATGGACAATTTTGTATCTCCAATTCACCTCATTTGCATGTTTTGGGACTGTGAAAACCAGAGCACCCAGAGTAAACCCACGTAGATACAGAGAAAACGTGCAAACTTCACAAAGAAATGACCCGGACTGTCCAGTACATTCCTTCTGTGAGGCCACAGTTCTAACCACTGTGTCGCCCCTGAACTCAACTGCCATTTAAATCTGAGATTTTAATCTCTTTTCTCTTTCTACTATGCAATGTCGTAGTCTTACAATATCTAAAATATCCAACGTTATCACTTTTTTTGCCTTCAAAACTTAACAGTTTCTCTTAAAACAGCTGAAACCACAAAAGGACTCTTTACACCACAGGTGGCAGGATCTCAAGCTATATGGCTTATGTAACACAGGCATTTAAAAGAAATGGACCACCTCATCACAGTATCTTCTAGTGCTCAGAGTAGTTAGAATAGTCTTTAGCATATAAAATTATCACACATTATTGATTAAACCTGACTTCCATTGAAATATGGTTCGTGTTTTCACCGTTTTTGAGAACCAGGCAGGCATTCTACTTTTTGCTTTCACCCTGACCCTCGGCTCAAATAAATGCTTTACTCTGCACTTAAGTGTAACACTGAAGTTACAGAACACAAACAAACATTCATGGGAAATAACAATAAAACCAGATTTAATACACACACGTGCATTCATTCTCTCCACGTCATTTTAACTGCCTCATGTCACACACTTCATCATTTTGAAAATAATAGCAAACTTTTAATAATATGAATGTTTAAAAATAAAATGGAAGTGCAATCTTTGTATGAAAGAGCTGATTTTTAGTGTGATGTAAAAAAATCGAGAATTCTCTTGGGCCGGAGTAGAACGCTTGAACCTCTTTCTTTTTGGTGGGAACACGTTCCACCAGTTAAGAATTATATCAGTGGAACGGAACAGAACCACCTCGTTGGAGAAGGTGGTAAGAATGGCATCCAGAGGACAAATTATGTAGATCATATGCAAACCAATATGATCAACTCTGGCAACACTAAATAGGGGCTAACAAATGTGTAAATAAAGTGAAATAAGCAGTCCAGGAGTTGGGTGATGTTGGGTGCCTTGCTCAAGGGCACTTCAGTCATTTTCTTGTTGGCTCTGGGAATCAACATTCCCAACATTCTGATCACAAGTCTGGGTCTCTAACCACCAGGCCATGGCTGCCTCTACTATAACTGCTACTGTTACCATGAGTCTATTTCCTGTAAAGATCACTACCTAAATTATGAGAAATTAAGATGGTAACAATCATCTGACCTACAAAATACATTGGTGTATACGATGTGATTTTTTTGCTATGTTGTGTATTGTTTTAATAACTCTTACACTATAAAAGGATTGGCATTTATAATATACCTAAAAATGAAATAATGCTTCATTCCTATGTTCCCCAGCCCTTTGGTTTCACAACACACTGGCTCTTGAGTTCGGCATTGGTGTGAATGTGTTCTGGCGCCACCTGCCAATGGAAAGCTACGATAAGAAGGACCCGTATGGAAACAAGGACCCTGTGGTGGCTGCACGGGCGTTGCAGACTTTGGAGAGGGCACTGAGTTTGCTGGATGAGCTGCCAGCTGACTACAAGGATTTCTATGCCCGTCGCATGGTGCTGCGCATTGAAAGCCGGGCTTATTCCTCTTGATAAGTGACAGAGATGAATTGCATCATTTACAGCACAACAGAAACCGGACTACAGACTGGTAGGGGTGGTCTGTAAGGTAAACGAGGGTACGTGAGTCATCTACATGCATCTTCAGGTATAAAATAGCTGTTAGTGAATATATAAGATGTGCTTTAGGATTATTAAAACATCAGTTTCTGTAGCCTCACAGTAAGAAGGTCCTGAGTTTGATTCCCAGGTGGACTATACCGAATCCTTTCTATGTAGAGTTTGCATGTTCTCCTCGTGAGGGTTTTGCCAGGAGCACCAGTTTCCTCCCACATTCTTTAGACATGCAAGGGAGGGGAATTGGAGATGCAAAATTGTCCATGACTGTGTTTGACGTTGAACTTGTGAACTGAATAATCTTGAGTCCTGTCATGAATGTAACCAAAGTGTGTAAAAGATTACTTTTAAAATCCTAATAAATAAATAAATAACGGACCTGTAGATTTACAGTGCATCCGGAAAGTATTCACAGCGCATAACTTTGTTACAGCCTTATTCCAGAATGTATCACATTGATTTTACCCCCTGCAAATTGATTAAAAACAAACAAACACATGTACATAAGTATTCATGGCGTTTGCTCAATACTTTGTTGAAGCACCTTTTGCAGCAATTACATCCTCACATCTTTTTTGAGTATGGACTCAAATCAAGTTGTCAAAACAACCAAAGGATGATGAGTTGAATCAGGATGCACATGAGCTCAATTTTGAGTGCCTGGGCAGACCTATGAATTATGAAACTTTGTCATTATGGGATATTGTGTGAAGACTTGTTAGGGAAGAATGCACATTACAACACCGATATTTGAAGTTGAGAGCACCCAATCTAATTAGTTTTATTATTTCATCATATGGGTGGAGTAGTAGTAAAGCAGGCTATGTAAGTTTGATCCCTGCTTTTGCTTTTTTTTTCATTTGGGTAATGTGGTTGGGTTAGTATATATGACAAACAGCAGTAATGAGCATACAAGTCTACTTCACACACTTCCAATGAAGATTTATTCATTCAGGCTTGTTTGCTTTAAAGAAAGTGTTTGACCAATAGGGTATACAATTATTTCAGTCTAACAGAAATTCCTACATCTTAGTGATGTTTTTACACCTTACCAGGCTCAAGTTTTTATACTTCTTGGTTACACTTGAGTATTTGAAAGTGATATCCAAGTCTCAGTCTGGGTGTTACTGTGTGCCCTGTGCCCGTCAAAGAGCTGGAATATGCTCCAGCAGTCCTCCCCGATCCTAATTAGGATAACGGAAAATGATGAACAACATCGAAAAAAGGTAATTACTAAAAGCGTCATAACAAATTAGCGGCACCTGGTGGTCAAAACGTCAAAGTGCGTTCTGAATCTCAAATGATTTTGCATCTGTGCGTTAAAATAGAATATTTGATGTTTAAATAAAAGTAACTGACAAAACTAAATCTTGTACATAAATGCAGGGTTTGGCAGAATCCAATAATAGCTGAAAAAATATATAAAAATATTAATATTCCCGTTTCTTTTCAGATAATCACTAAATGGGGTCAGGATGAGCTGATAATTGTAGGTTCGACTTTCTTTTACTAGGATAAAATGAAGGAAGTAAATTCACTTTTACCGACTGAAAGATTAGCTAGAAGCCTATTTTTCTAAATTATGTATGTAAGGATATAACAACTCTGAACTATTTGACCTCAGATGAGTTTTAAAGTCCCGCTTACATTCATTGTATTGTGATTCACAGCAGAAATCTTGACCACGATGCTTTTCAGCTCTACAGTAAAGTCTGGACATGCACTACAGTAAGAATGTGTGTGTTCAGCAGTAAAAATACAGTTAAGACAGTATGGGAAGAAGATTTGGCGACAGGTCTGTCAAACCACATTGTAATTTTATCAATGTTTTAACTCAAGGTGGCAGTCGTGTTAAAGGGTTGCCAAAAAAGCTCCTGCCAGGACGCAGCAGCACATTTGGCTCTGAGAACATTCATTTCCAGTAAGAGCGTGAGGGGCCTCAGAAAGGGGAACCACAGGGAGGAGAGATGGAAAAGGGTGGAAAAAGGAAGAGAGAAAGCAAGAATCGAGAGACTGGGTTCACTTGGTGAAGACTGAAGCAGTCGGGATCTGATGTTTCTGATATGGTGGGTGTTTTGTCATTCATTTTTTATTTTTTGAAATTATTGAACA
The DNA here is from genome assembly GCA_034509105.1 of Microcambeva barbata. Taxonomy (NCBI): domain Eukaryota; kingdom Metazoa; phylum Chordata; class Actinopteri; order Siluriformes; family Trichomycteridae; genus Microcambeva; species Microcambeva barbata. The sequence continues at coordinate 16,140,259 of JAYDZF010000008.1, read as the reverse complement.
CCTGATTTTAATGTATTTTAAAAACTACTTCATTTCACTCAGACTATATTGGGTGATGCGAAGTGAAATAACCATAATGCATGTGAGCAGCAACCATTTTATTCGTTTTCTCTTGTTAGAATTAATTATAAATTGGCTGTAATCCTAAATCCTAAAGTAACTGATTGTGAAACTGAATTATCTGAATAGCCTTAATCAGGGTACTGTCTGCTGACCAAAATACTATACTAGAGAATCCATTTTATGATACAATATTACTGGTTTGGCAATCTAACAATTGAATCAAAGACTCCAATAGTCAACCTGGTGAAGACAGCTGGAAAAAGTATGGTCATTTCTGCCCCTCTTAGTCTGCAGGAGCTGTTGGAGCAGGTGATATGTAGGCAGGTTATGAACATTGTATCTTATGCTTTACATGTGCTGTATTCTGAGTATAAGCTTATGAACTCAGGAGATACAGTGTCACCCTGTGTATGCACAATAGGTACAAACCTTTATATCAATTTCAGTGATAAATAATAACAGTGTCTGGATGTATTCCTGTTGTGGGTTTGTATACATTGTTTTTAAAAATATAATGAACTTTAAAGTTATGATATGGTTCTGGTCAAATGTTACCAGGTAGTTTGATTTTGTTGTAGTGTAACATGCTCTCTGTCCATGAAAAAAATCTTCATTGGGAGACAAATAAAGAAACTTTGGTCTTGAGGACTGGGTACCTCTATAAATACAGTGTATACCTTACTTAAATAGTATTATAAGTTGTTTTGGTCATTATCCAGAATATGACTGCATGTACAGCAGAGATGATAATAATCATCTGTGCTGTATTGAATAGAATATGTTGGCATATTTTCCAAGCATGGAACCACTCCAGTTTCTAGAGTAAATATTAGTTCTTAAAAGGTAATATAAATATGTGGTAGAAGGAATGTTTGGCTAACAACAACTTTAAGTTCAGTTTAAAAGTACAGAGACATTAAACCATTAATGTGAACAGAGAGAAGACTTTCGTTTTAATGAGACTGGATTGCATTTTATAGATTTAATGATAGCTGTATGTAAAGATCTTTATGAACAAGCTAAGCTGGATTTGCCTTAGTGTCTTTGTTATTTAACTGATGAATTCTGCTTTTGTTGCTGCACAACCATGCATGAGTGACTATGCAGTTAGAAAAGTATTTAATAATGAAAAAATAATAATAGCCCAAGTTAAGTTCTTGGTGGCACAGTCCAGTATGCTAAACTAGCCTCAGAGAAAGGGAATGCTGAATTGGAGTAAGCCAACTTTCCTGCACGAGAAACAAAGCTTTTTGAGAACTTCTATCATAAAAATGTTGTCTGCAAAGGGAATGGTTAAACATCTATAGTTAATAATTCAAGTGAAGTCAAATGTACAGTATTTGTATTGCGCTTTTTACAATGGAAATTTTAAAGCAACTTTTGCTTTTGTTGAGCAAGCCAGGAAATGGCAGGTAAAAAGGGGTGACCATGGCAGGTAAAAACTCGCTTAAAAGTACTGGATCAAACCCCGGGAGGAACCAAGCTCAGGAGAGACCCATCCTCCTTGGGTGGACTAAAAAGTACTTAAAATAAACAGGAT
>JAYDZF010000008.1:16115584-16138556 GCA_034509105.1 Microcambeva barbata | reverse complement strand
AAATGTTTGACTTCCACTGTGTTCATTCCACTGTGTTTCATTTGTTACCAGTTTCCAGTAATACAAAAGTTAAAAAAGAAACTGAAACATTAACATCCTTTTTTCATGACAGATGCAAAGTTGGCTATGGATCAGCATGTAGGCCTGGGACAGACATGAAAATGCCATTATCTCACTTAAACCAGCTCTTATGCATCCTTCTGCACTTTCATTTTGTGGAGACTCGACACTTCCTCCAATCCAATATCACACTTCTATTCGATAGCACCACCCATGACAACCTCTTGCACAACTGCAGCTGTGCTTCAGACGTGCACAGTTGTGACGAGGCTCTTGCCAACCTGTTGTGCAGCTGTAACACTGTCTGGCGCTCATCTTTGCAACCCGGATCCCTGGAGGCTAAAAATCTGATGGTCTGGGCTCATCAACCCTGGATGCTAAAGGAGCTGCTGAATGGTAGCAGGGTTCCAGAGCTGAAACTGTCTCTGTGCACACCTGCCTCACTTCTTGGACCTGCTCAGTACATCTCTATTATAGATTTAAAGACGCTTCAGATTTCCATTTCAGGTGTGGCACCCCAGAAGGGTGAAAGAGTTCTAAACATTGGGCTGAATGTAGATAACGGAAGCTCCAGTGTTGCATTCTTGGACGTGTGGTCTCTGAATAATCATTTGAAGGCATATTGTGTGGTTGGACCTCCACTACAGATGCTTAAGCAGCATTTCCCCAACCTTGAACAAGCTAACATAAATAGAAAAGACATGGATGAGATGCGCAAGCCATCAATCTTAACTTTTATTTATTAGGCTGTGTATTGTTAGACTGTTGCAAAGTCAGACGTTGCTGGTTGACGAACAGTCTTTACACATTTCAGGCTTCATTCTCTTCTTTTTACACACAGTGAACTTAATTCATTGAGCTGCGACATAGGATGTGCTAGATTAGTTATTCCTTCACTGCTTAGCCAAAAATTGTTGAACTAATACAACCCATACTTACATCTTTACTGCATTTAATGTTTTGGAGACAAATTGAGAATGTGATTGTGATGGGTTGGGCATGTGCAGAGAGGTGATCAGTTATTTCTGGAGAACGGTGCTGAGGATGAAGCCACACTTGGAGACCAGAGAACAGGTTTATGGATAATGTTCTTATACTGTTCTTATACCAACCTGCTAATCCAAACTCACCACAATACACCCACACACCTGCCTTTTTTTTCTTTAAGTGAAGTTCCTCATCTAGAGTCAATTTCTGACAAAAATAATTAGTTCCTCATTCCTTATTGTGGCTTCGGATTGCATCACAGATTCTTTTTTAAGGATGAACTTGTACTACATGTTATTGCAAAATGCTTCTGTAGTAATACACTGTATAATCTTACACTAATGTTTTAAATTATGTGATTAAACCACAACTGTTGCTAACAGGTAAAATCAAATTATGCTTCTTTTCAAAAGAAAAAAATGGTCCTTTTATGTTCTAGCATAACCACTGTAGATCACTTTGGGCCACTGTACACAAATCAAGGTATATAATACAAAAAATATGGTTTCAAGCACATAATAACGCCCAATGTTTCAATGTGTTTCTGTTAAAATTTCTTCTTTGCACTTCAACACTTGATCAAAAAGGCATATTGGGGAAACTGCCAAAATGTCACAGGTAGGTGAAATTGTAAGTTGTGCTCTTTTGAGAATATCGATTTACACCAAAATTATATTGTACATTCACTAATAGAAAGTATCAATTTCACGAAGTATTTTACATAGTATTTACAAGTGTCTTTTACGGTTGCAGAATGGAAGCAGTATTTTTAAATTGTGTTTTGACAAATTTGTGAAGACTGAATTACAATGTTGTTTAGCGAAAGTCTTCTATACTGTGAATTAAACCAAAGAGAGTAAAACATGAAAACATCACGGTCAAATTCACCACGAATGAATATAACAATTTTCCGTTTAGTAAATTAGTTCTGGAGTTTTAATACCAATAATTTTTCCAATAGTACTAGATGAAGATTCAATTCAGAGTCGACTCACTGATCTGACATGACTCCGTACAAAGATTCAGAAAATCTTATGAGATCAGTCACGTGACTATGAAGACAAACAAGAGGAAAGGCGGAAGTGGTTCAGTTAGTCGGAGTGACCGACAGGAGTGGTTAATATCTTTAGTGATCCGGGTCTGTTTATTGGGGGTTATTCAACTTCATCATAAATGTCAGTGCGAGCGAGTCTGGACTTTGAGGGGGAAGAAAAGAGCGGTGAGTTTGACTATGACCGAATTTGACTGATATATAAATTGGTTACAGTCAATGTAACCAATGTAACTGGATGGTTGGCGCATGCTTGTAATGTATTTTCATTTTCCAAACAGTGTATTAAAATTGGTTATTAAAGTAATTTTAACAATTCGTTTAATTTGAAGAACGTCTTGATCCAAGTCGGGGTCGAGGTGGGTCCAGTGCCACCTTAAAAATACTTACGTTAAAGGCAAAATGCGTCGTCCATCAATGACCATGTCACTCACAAAATATTGACTTTCTGAATATGACAGTTAAAATCCCGAATTATTTTGACTGTGTACTGAATAAAATAAATAAAATGTTCAGTTTCTTTTTGGGTATTTCTGCCATTGGCAATCTTTACTTGTGATCTGGTGTGTTCTTAATATATGGAGACAAATAGGGGTCAAAAAGGTTTTAAGTTTGCAAAACAATAGTCACAAATGTACTGAAATTTGTAGCTGCGTATGAACAACTGAATACACGTAAAATAAATTCACAAAGGAGGGAAAACTATTTGTAATGCTAAAAATTAATTCTAATTTGTTGTTCATAATATGTTCCATGCTTTGAAAAGTGTAATTACAAGAGACGTGTTTATTGATATGGGATATAACGATACTCACGATTCACGGTACTAGGTTCACAATACTATTTTTCCCTGATTTGTTTTATTTACAACATGAAATTGAAGATTTTTACTTTTTTATAATTGTGTATTATTTTATTATTGTTGTTGTTGTTGTTGTAATAAAGTATGATCAGTAGTTTTTAATTTAAACAATCAATGTCCTTTAATTTCTAAAGGTAGTAGCAAAACTATGTCAAAAATAATGGATTAAATTTTTGTGTTAATAAATACAGCATCGGCACCCCTGGCTGTTTAAAGTAAATATTGATTCATCCTAAAAGAATCATTGATATGAATCGATTCCCCACATTAATTATTTTTGAATTGTTACATCTGTAATATTTATATGAATTAATTAAAAAATACATTGAACATTGGGGTCTTATTTTTACATCACAGTAATGAGTTAAGGTTATTTATAAAAACCAGGTTTTAAAGATTGAAACCCATTAGGGCAGACCTGATGTCAAAAGGTTTGCAGTTCGTCTGAAACTTTGAGGCAAAAGTGTGGAACCGCCAAATAAATGTGTCTGGCTACCTCTGAGACCTTAACCAAGTTAAGGGTTAAGTCAGTGACATAATAAGGTACCAATCTTTAAAGTACTTAAAACAGTTTTTTGACAGCCATGTGCAGAGCTTTAAGGTAATCTAGCCAAGACAACATTAAGACATGTGACACTTCAGATTGTGTCTTAACCTGTAAATGTTCTCTGAGCTGGAAGAAACAGCTTTTGAAAAAAGATTTTTTTTGTTTAGTAAATCTAAGGTCATACTCCAAATCAACCTACTAATTTGAACTGTGGCTTTGCATTTTGTGACCGCTCACCTCCATTACCTAAATTCATAGTAGTATTTGGGAGTGAATATAATAACCTCAGATTTGTTTTCATAGAAATGAAGAAAATTATTTGCCATTCAGTGTTAAGATATTTACAGAGACACACGAGAACACAAATCAGTAGGAATTAATGTTAGATAAAGCTTTCATCAGAATGTAAAATAATTTTATTGTGTTCCAGAAACCCATGGGCACTGTACAACATGAAGATTAACAAACAATATATAAAAATACATAAACATAACCAGAACAGTGTATAAGTAAAAGCAGTAACTATATTGATAAAACACATATGTACTACGATTATTTGTCAGGAAAATAGAAACAATAGGGTAAGGGAAAAACATGAATATATACAGTGAATAATGCATGGGTAGAAGTATTGATCCTTAAGTAACTCCAAGGATGATGCTGAACATAGCAAAGTCTATGACTATTCACTGAAAGGTTCTCAAGTGAAGGAATGACTTAAACTAGTTGATTATTTTCAGCTTTGTAGCTTTTTTTTATCTGTAGCAATTTTTCTATCTTTCTATATACAAAGAAATTACATGTTGCCTGACATTCTTTATGTAGATAAATGTAAAGGAACGAGTTCATATTTCAGCTGATCTTTTTGTTACCAGTAAAATATTCCTCTAGTTCAACAGAACAGGTTCGGTAACCCTGCTTTCATTTGTGTGTTTTAGGGAAAATGTTATGTGGAGTTAAATCCAAGTGACAATGAGGATTCTCTCCCTGCTGTACATGTGTTTTGTGGTTCTTGACTCCAAAGGTACATTTAGATTGGTTTCAGAATATAGGAACTGAAAGCTATTGTGACTCTTGCCACCAAGAATCAGAAAAACGGAGTGTTCAGAGTGTTCTGTTATTCTATATCAAGTGTATGCACAAAGCAGATTTTTATGTAAAGCTAAATTAAGTTAAACGAATATCTAACTTGTATAATTCATATACAACTCAAAATGTAACACAGCTTCATTAACATGTATACAGTACAGCCATCATATTTTAAAACACTTTTCCATATGCCATAAGCCTGTTCATTAAAGCCACTATGTAAAAGTGGCATTAAAATTATGATTGTGTGCAGCTTCGGACTGTCCTCTTTGAGGTTAACCATGTTTGGTTAGTCATTTGCATTATTTTCATGGCCTTTGGCTTTATTGCTTGCCATTGTATCCTGACAGTTCAGCTTGGGTGTTTGCCATGGGGTTAGTGGTGAGCCTAAGATTTTTTCGATGTAAGGGAATTTGGCTAGAACATGTCGTGTAAGGTGTTTATTTAATTTGACCCACCTGTTAAAGCATCACTGTAACCATTCTAATAATATGGCTCATTAATCAAAACTTTGAACATTAAAATTAAGAAGCACACATGCACTTTTTACTGTACTGCAGTAAGATTGTTACTGTCTTGACTGCCATGAACCTTTAAAATAAGAATACTCTTCCAAACCTCCTTGTTTGAGCATATTCTGCTTTATTCATATGAAGAATAAGTCCTCCTCCTCATTGTATTTTAGTTTTGCTGTTATATTTTTTATTATGATGGATTAAACCTTTGTTCTCTTACTTAGTCTTGTCGCTGTCTGCACCAGAAAACATTTCACTTGAGTCCAAAAACTTTAACATTGTGCTTTACTGGAGTCCAGGAAAAGACACGCCACTAGGAACCGTTTACAATGTCAAAATAGGGTAAGTTTATGAGAAAACGCAACTAGATGACTCAGTGGAATTTATTCAGCTACATACCTTATATTGTATATTATACTATATGGCCATAATTATGTAGTCAAACCTTTGACCCTACCAATTACTGAGTTATTGCAACTTCACTCATTGCTAGCAATCGACGTAATGTTGATTGTGAATTGTCTTTCAAGTCCAAGTTTTGTTGCTTAGAAAGCTTTGGTAATTTTACTAAAACTTTTTGTATTTTTCTTTCTTGCCAGCAAAAAACGGCTACAGAACATCACCGGTACGAATATCAACATCTCTAAGTATGTGAAAGAAATATTTAAAACGTACATTGTTCAAGTTTGGGCATCCAATGACAGTGGTTCATCACCTGAGAAAACCATTAAATTCTCACCATTCGAAATCAGTAAGTACTCCTCTCATCTGTCATTTTAGTTTGGGCAGAGTAATGAGCAGCTCAAACAATTCTTTCTTTTGAGTACAATGCATCCGGCAAGTATTCACAGCGCTTCACTTTTTCCACAGTTTATGTGGCAGCCAATTTTTATACACAATACCCCATAATGACAAAGTGAGAAAATTAGATTTTTTGCAAATGCATTAAAAATTAAAGACATCACATATTTAGTGTTTGCTCAATACATTGTTGAAGCAACTTTGGCAGCAATTACAGCCTCAAGTCTTTTTGAGTATTATGCTGCAACACCTATTTTGTAGACAGGTTATCCCATTCTTCTTTTCAGAACCTCTCAGGGTTCATCAGGTTGGATGGGGAGATGTTTAATCTGGTTCAAGTCTGGGCTCTGACTGAGCTACTCAAGAACATTCACAAGAGTTACAACACCTTTGTTATCTTGGCTGTGTGCTTAGGGTTAGTTGTCCTGTTGGAAGGTGAACCTTTTCCCCAGGCTGAGATGCAGAGCGATCAGGTTTTATTCAAGGATGTCTGTCTACAATGCTGCATTTATCTTTATTATGGGGTATTGTTAGGGTAGAATGGGGTATTGTGTGTAGACTTTTCCATTTTGGAATAAGGCAACAAATTGTGGAAAAAGTTAAGCGCTTTGAATACTTTCCAGATGCGGTGTAATTAATGCAGTTACAACTGCCCTCACATTTGTTTGTGGTTTTATTTCCTTTATTTCCAGCTGTCATTGGTCCACCCATATTCAATCTTTCTGGCTGCGGAGACTGCCTGAACATCAGCATCTCTCTACCGAGGCCACCAAAATACATATCCGATGAAGAATATAATTCATTCTACAGCAATATAAATTTTGACATTCACTGGAGAAAAGCAGAAGATGAAAAGGTAAACGGATGTATTCTTAGACACTCTTTTGGATCTTGCAGTCCAGATCAAATAAGCAATTTCGACAGCATAAGAGTAATATTAATTACACTAACATGCTTAAACCAATAATATGTATTTACCCTAGTGATGAAATGATAAATAATAATAAATAGATTACAAAAAATCATTTTGCATCAAGGAATCGTTTAATCCATGCAACTAAATAAAGATCAGGGTGTTTCACACTTAAACTGTACAGTTTTAAATTCCATGTTCACTACACACTCACCACTTCCATCTACTGTTCAGTAAGAAAGTGTGATTTAGGACGGAACCGAGATCTCATAAGTTGGACACAGAAACACGGTGATCGTGATGAGGAGGTGCTGCAAAGAAAATAAAAGTTTTAAGATCATTTTAAACTTGGAAAAAAAAGTTTGTTTTAAGGGACATCATCTTTTATTTTATATGTAGTTTTTTTCCTCTTTATTAAATGAAAAGTATTTATTATTCAATTATTTGATTATTTGCTGGAAGAATCGATAGAATGCTTGATTACAAAAATAATTGATATCTGCAGCTCTAATTCAACATGTTCATTACCTACTTGCATGATTTCTTATACAGTGTAGTGCCTTGAAACTCAACGGAAATTAATTGTAGGACCGGTGTTGAGCTTAATAGAAGTTGAGTATCAGGGTATTTTCCCCATTCAAATTGTAATTAAGAAAGTACTAAGTAAATTTAATTCCAGAGCTTTTTTTAAAATGACTTTCATTGACCAGAGTGCTGTACATTAATCAAACAGGCACATTACAACACTAAATATAATATAAAGCAAGAGAGTAAATGACAAAGGTAAAAATAAACCAAACCATTATAGTTACCACCTCTCCTACTATTCAAGTGCTAGTTTATAAAAGTGTGTTTTAGGTGAGTCTTAAAGATGTATAGGAGGAGTTCCATAGTCCTGCAGAACTGCATATATTTTAGATTTATTATAAATAATGGGGTTGTTTTTGACATTTATACTCAATCACTTGATCATTGTATCATCTTTTGTTCACATAATTGGTGACAAAGTTGCTGAACATTTACTGAATAGAATACAGTATTTCAAAAGCAGGCATCTTCATGTTTAGGTTTTATTGTATTCTAATGTTAATTTTAACTTTTTTTTATCAGTTTTGTTTCAGGGTTTTCTGTACTAAAGATTTACATTTTCACAGATTTTTGTACTAAAGGTGTAATGATGTAGTACTCCACCATTCAAGCAGACCAAAGCGGCTGTCATTGTTAATTTGAAATATGTATTTTTTAATTTTAGGATGGATGCAACAATTCTGGTAGCAAGTACCAGAAAATACATGTACAGTCATACACGCATGTTCTTCAGTACCTTCAGAGGGGTGAGCGATACTGTGTTCAGGTCCAGCCCCAGAGCTCCTCCATCACCAACATCCAACCTTCCTGCTGGATCTGTGAATTCACCAGTATAAAGGAGCCAAGGGGAGGTGAGCAGCATCAGTTAGTTAGATCAATAAATACATGCAGGTGACTAACAAATCCTATTTCAGTTCAATTAATCACAGAGGAAAATTGATTTTTTTTATTGATTAATTGTTGCTATAAACACAAATTTGTTGTTTTGTTTTTTAACACCCATTCTGGTCTCCAGTCTGCAAACTTTTGCAGTTGCTTGTTTTTCAGTGCTTTTTACAGCTAGCACACCATGCCCTAAACATACTCTCCACAAGTCATGTCTGCACCTCAGACCTACTCAAAAAGACAATGGAACAATAGAGACTTTTTTTATTGTGTACATGTCACGATCACATTTAAGCATGTACTTTCCCCCCGCTTTTCTAGTGGCATTTCTGGCTGGATGGGTGGGTGGCGTTGTCACTTTAGGATTGTGTTTGCTGATCTTGACAATCTTTGTCATCTACACCGGCTTTCTGTGCAAGCCAAAGAGGAGAGTTCCCAAAGCTCTGGTAAGGAAGAAAAAACACAACTCATATTGTTATGCCACAACATGAACAATTAATTTCATAAAATGACTTGCGTATAATAAATCATGTGTACAGAGTTAAAAGGTGAAACTGCATTCTCTCCATCCTTTCATATTTAAAGGTGGATATTATACAGATATACGGAGTAGTTGATACAAATGCATGGTACAGATTTACTAATAATGTTGAATCACAGAATGTCAGAACAGGTTCACAAAAACACACAGCTGGGACACCAGAGCAGTCACCATGTGTGTAATAGTTTTTTAATATGAAGTAATCCGATTTAAGCATTTAATTTTCATTTGGAGCTTTTCTTGGGTATATAAGATGTGTATAATCACAATGATGACTTGTGCAATTTACATTATGGCTTCTGTATCATTTAAAAACTATATTAAACTCTGTTGTGTCATGAAATAAGTTAAATAAGTCATTTGAAGTGTTCAGATTAATCGTTAACTACAAGACACTAACATTGGTGATATTTGACGTCTAAGGTGTTTTTAGGTGGAGTGCTGGCATCATATGTCTTCCTTTGCCTGATTAGTAAAATGCAAACCAGTTTTTCCTTTAATTTGAGTAGATTAAAGTAGATGATGAAATGATTATTGTGGAGGATGTGGGATTGGCAGTTTAGGTATTTATTTAGTAAATTAGTATTTTTGTGATGTCATAGTCTGAATATTCTTTATTACTCTGTGCCCTTTACCTTACCTTCACATGTAAAGCTTCCAGCCGCATCTTTTAAACAACCATAAGCAACTTCTGTGTCCAGACAGAAGTTTTTTGTCTTGAGACAGTACGGTGGTGCATCTTTGATAAACTTTTTGAGACCGTTTGGATCTGTATACTTGTCAAAAGGTTAAGAATCCATGCGTTACAATAATCTGAGAAGTATATGAATAATCAATTTAGAAAAAATGAGTAATGACTGAGGAAACAGTTCTAGTTTAACCACCACTGACAAGTAGGCTCGGTCAGCAATAAAAGGTCAGACCACAATGCAAGAATGACACGTGCAAGAGATTTTCCATGCAAGTTCAGTTCATTTCTTTGTTATTCTTGTGTGTTGAGAATAATGCCGCGTAGGTGGATCGAGTACCATTTTTCCCTTCTTTTTTCTTACTAACCTAACCTGAAGCGAAACATATTCTTTATATTTCAGTCCCAGGTTTTACTTGTTCCTGTTTACATCCATGACGTAGAAGAGGTTTTTTTGTCGACTGCTTACATGGAATGTAGCCTAAAGAAAACCGAAGCCAAGGATCTGCAGGTTTGTCTGTTGGTTTAATGTCAATTTACAACGGTAAATATTTTAAATTTATATTAACATGGAAAATGACTTTTGTTCTATTAGCGCATGAGTGGTGGTGATGACAATAATGATGAAGAAAACGAAGAGGAGGAGGAGGAAGAGGAAAGTCACCAGGGCTATATGGACCGAGCTGCTAATGGCAGTGATGAGGAGGCAGAAAGCGGAAGTTCTAGTATCTTATCTAAAGGTGCAGAGATTTATGGGAATTGTAGTCTTCAGGACAAAGAAGCTCCAACAGAACTCCAAGAACCTGTTGCATCCAGTTATTTTAAGAACAGTTTGGACAAATATGAAACAAACAGAACAGTTTGCTCTGTATCTGTGAGCGGAAACGTACATCTTCCCGAATCTAAGATGGAGGAAAACGTAGTAGATCAAAAAAGGGAAAATAATCAAGGTGGTTTTAAGAATGTCAACCTGTGGTCAGTGACGTTAAAGACTATGCAGCACAAGGATGAACAGATGGATGAATCCAGAGAACCTCTGTTATCTTTATTGCTCAAAGAACTACATGATGATGCTCTCACGTCGAAGCCACGGACCGAAAGTTCCTCTTTCAGCGAACTTCTCCATAGAGACTCGCATGAAGAATCACAGAACAGACATGTGGAGCAGACTGACTTTTCAGACTCACGTGTGTGTGATCGCACTCCAACAGAGAACATGCCAACACACACCAGCACAATAGACACAGAGAATGACTCATCTGAGGAGGACGAAGAGGAAAATACCTCAGGCTACATGACTCGATGAGGTTATGACTTGGGTTGTGACAGTTTTTTTTCCTCATGTTTTTAAGAAGCGTTCATAAGTATGTCGAATTACAGAAGAATTAGCTTCTTCCTCACCGTCCTCTCCCTCTTTAATGTCTAAACCAGACTGCCTGCTCGGATGTTTGATGTTCATTGAGCAAATTTTGGCAGTGATGTTGTCAGATAACAGTGTAAAATGTCATCTCAAGGATTCTTTTAAAACAAACACTTGCCTTCTAGCCTGAAAATTGAAACTAGACCGAATGGATAGCAATGTGCTTTACAAAATTAAGATCTTGGGTTTGGTTATCAGGTAGAGCAGGCCGGGTTCTTTTGTGGGGAGTCTGCTTGTTCTCCTTGAGTCTGTGGAGCTTTCCTACAGGAGCTCCAGTTTCTTCCCACAGTCCAAAGACATGCAAGTGAGGTGAATTAGAGATTGTTCATGACTGTGTGACATTAAATTTGATGTAAAGATAGAAACATGTTGTTAAAATCCTAATGATTTAGTAGTTTAATGTAACATATGAGCTTTTTTCATGATTATCTATTTCTTAAAGCTGTTTTTACTCATTGAATTTTTCTATCAGTGGACCAAAATGCTTGTTGGTGATCAGTTAACAAGCAAACAAGTTTGTGTGAGACAATGAACAACCTGTTGCTTGATTTGAAACAAAATGAAGTCAAGTGTGCCAGAATTGTGTACTGTGCAAGCTTCGTGTAGCAGAGGTAGTACATTCTTCTTTGCTTTACGTTTTACTTGTTTGTATGGTGGATTGCTGAGATGTTGGGTGTTTATCATTTAATAAATCAAAGCAATCAAACAGAAATGTGATAGTAAGGCCTGACTGAAGGCTTTCAGACTAAATAAGGTGCTAAAATAAATGTTCGATAATATAATGAAATGGCAGTCTACTTTCGAATGATTCTCTGTTTCTATGGATGTACCGATACTCTACCCATGATGCAATATGATACTGTGTTCATGATGTTCTATACTGGGATGTTTTTCATTCTGAGAAAATGATTTTTAAAACAAAATGAAATTGGAGACAGATTATGAAGTGAAATTATTTTTTCTAATTGTTTGTTTTTAATAAAATTAAGTACTTTATGATATTTTATTTATCTAAATAATTATTGATCTGAATGCCTTTTTAATTAAAAATATGAAATAAATCCCACATTAAATAAGTAAATGTGAACCCTTTCGGCTTCTCCCGTTAGTGGTCGTTTCAGTGTCACCTGATCTGCATTATTGATTTAGCCTTTCTTATCAACCCGCCTATTTATCTGAGCTTGGGATTGGCATTACAATACCTGGTTTGTGCATCCTAGTGGCCAAGGTGGTGCCCAGTCAACTGGTGGCAACACTGAGTATCTAACCAGTGAGTTTAAACTCTGATGTGCTACTTGGAAAATCACACCACTGCTCCAGCGGGGCGCATGAAATTAATAAATGAGTAATACAATAAAGAATGTATCCTCACATACATACATTTGGCTGGAAGATTTAGAACATGTACACTCATTTGAATTATTACACATAAAACTTTTAACTTGTGGCGCAAGCCCACATATGCTCATTTGATTCCTACAGAGAAACATCAAAGGTTTAAAAGTAGTGTAGGCTGTTAAGGCGTAGGGGTTAACATCATTCCTAGCCAGAAACTGCCCCATCCCAACATTTTGGAGTATGTTGCAGGCCTTAATGCAGGAATGAAGTAAAATTAAATTGACCAGACAAAACATTTTCTGATTTGGTAAATGCCAAACATGAAAGATGAGCATTTTTGGTGTCTTAACTAGTAGCTCATATCCGGGTCTTTAATGTGCAAAGTTTGCATGTTTTCCTCGTGCCTACATTCAAATTAGGTGAATTGGAGATACAAAATTGTCCATTACTGTATTTGATATAAACTTGTGTACTGAAGAAAGTTGCGTAAACAATAACTACCATGTGTCTGTCATGAATGTAACCAAAGTGTAAACATGATGCTTAGCAAACAAACTACTGTACATATATATGCTTATGAAATTTGTTTTGTTGACAATCCACTGCCAAGATAGCAATGTTGACATTTGCCTAGGTTGTTTTCCATCAGTGGCCCACCTGTGTTTTTCTTTACCAAGATAGCAATATACCAGAAATGTACCTGGACATACCTCATTTCGGGACCACGACGCCCATAGGCGTAAATATATTTGCAATCATCGTTGTTATTTAAACAACGCATGCGCAAGGTGTGGGAACTATATCAATGAGCATCACGACGTGACTTACGAAAGCAAAAGTACCCCGTTGTATAATGTTACGCAATTTACCTTGTCACAAATGTCTGTGTATGGTGTTCTGGAATTGGTGTAAAATGTGTTTATTTGTATATATTTTTAAATTGTGCCTGCATTTTATTGCATTACTTGCATCACTGTAAGCACCATTCTCTAACACCAATCATCGCGCTTATCATTATAAAGCCCTGACAGACCAAGAGGTGAGCAAATATACCAGAACCCTCATCGAGCTGGTCCTGAGACACTGTACTGATACATCACTAACACACACCAACATGGTAATGACTCAGGAACAGGAAAAACCTGTAAACTGGATTCGAAGAAACCAAATTACACACAAACTGCAGCAAATTATATTAGCATAATATCCAACCCTATATTAAAAAACACTCTAACCAGGTACAGACTGAGCACACACCAGCTGGCCGTTGACGCGGGGCGCCACACCCGGTCCTGGTTACCCCGAGAGGAGCGGTTGTGCACTTTCTCCAAATTCTTCCCCAAATTTGTATTTTATTAAATTTTATTCTCTCACTCTCTTTTTGTAATCTATATTTAGTTTAAGTTTGAATGCCCTTATTTGTCATATCAATAAAGCTTCTTTTGAGTCTGAGTTTTAATAAACTGCCCAATCGCTTGAAGAGGGCGGGATATGCCCGAGTACAGGTAGAGAAAAAACACAAGCACACCGAATTTAAGGTAGGAAGCGTTTCCGAGAAATCTCAAACTGTTCCGTTATCATGGCTGCCTTCATTGTTTTGTATATGAGACGTTTGTTGTTTTGGAGATGTGTTACGGCTAACAAAAGTATATGTTATTTTAAATAATAGGTCTTTAAGAGTGGAAGATGGGGACAAACGGAAACCGTGTTTTGTGTACTTTTCCCAGGGTGCAGAAGATGTAAACGACGTTTGTTTATGAAACACTGAACATTCTGGTGCTCTGTACTGGGATGCTCAGTTTCCACTATAAGGACTAGTGTTCTGACTGACAGAACTCGATCTTTACTGAGGCATGAGACATTTCAGTAGCAGGTTGTTGGTGTTATGGATCATGTTTATGTTTTTGCTCTGTTCATCCTGGTCTTACCACTCGCAGGTTTGTAGCTCAACTTTTTATTTTAAATTGTAGTTTGGGCTTTCATCTGTATATGTTGTATTTACCTTAATTTATTATAACGCATTTTCTTACAACTTAACATCCTTTAGGGGCCGCACCAGCGGATCGTGGTCTGCATGATTGACTTGGCGTAGTTTTTTTTTAATGCTGGATGCCCTTCCTGAACAATGCCCCGCCCATTTCTGACTTCGGGACCATCACTTAGACCACTCTATGCATCATAGTGGCTATGTAATGGGATAATTCAGTTTCTCAAATTAACCTGGTGGTATGCTTTTATACTGTGGCTATCGAACCCAGGGCCATTTTGGTATGACAACAGTGCTACCAATAAAGCTACCCAAAGGTGGATATTTAAAAGTTGATTATTGGACCAGATTGGGATTATATTATATATTTTCTCCAAGCAGGAATTTCCAAAATAATAATATTAAGGTTCCTTGAGCAAAGCCCTTATTCTCAAGTGCTCAGACTGTATATTGTAATTGTTATTTTGAAGTGCTCTCTTATTTTTCCCATGACTGTACATCCTCTGCTTTTTTGGTTTATATGTGGCGATATAAATGCTAGATGTTTAGGTATGTCACTATGGATGAAAGTCTACTTTCAGTGCCCCTAGATCTCTATGTGTTGTTGCACTGCTCTAATATTTGCAACCTTTTTTACAAGGTTTAGATGTGTATCTGTGAGAGTTAAAAATAAAAAGAACAGTTGTGAGATGAGGATCAAAATGACTGTTTTACCAATGCATGCTATTGGTGCTTGTTAGGATTGATGGTTGGGCTATGTGCACATCTTTATGAATGTTGCTTGCTCCAGGTGTGGTGGAACAAAACAGGCCTTCCCAAAGGCTAAGCATAAATATGAATGTATACTAGTTTTTGAATTAATTGTGTATATCTATTTACACTGCATGTGACCGAAGTCGATAATTATGTATGGCTTTAGTCTTGTATGCTAGTTCATCACTCTAGAATGTTGAAGCACACAAGTTCAAATCAGCAGTGATTCCTCTTTGAAACCAAGTATATGAGGGAGGAAGGAAAGGTTCTTCACTGCTGCTGGGATTTCTGGGACTAGTCTGGATGTCAGAAAGAGTGTTAGGTGATTCCCGTAGAGCAAAGCATGGCTCTCTAATAGATCTAATTTGGCACTTACTCACGGAGCTTGAACTGCAGGCAATTTAACATTGCTTTATTGTTAGCATCTACTTTACTACTTCAGTGATGTTTATACTGTGGGTTACATTGTGCACATATTTAGTAGGTGTAGACACTGGCGAAGGGGCAATTGTTTTTTTATGTCCATACACAGGATATTAGGTTTATATAACAAGTTTATATTTAGAGTTGAGTCACCTAACCACCCAGATAACTGATGACCTTCACATTTTAGATGTCATGCAAAAAAGGTGGTTGACTGTGAGAGTGTTGAATGTAAGGATAGATAGATAGATGGATAGATTGGTTAGATAGATAGATACTTTATTGATCTTTTTTTTTTAATAGATGTTATTAGAATGACAGGAGTTTTTCCTTTCCTGTGATGCCAAATCTGATTATGTGACATTTATTGAGTAGTGCCAGTTTTAGAGCAATAACGTAGATCTCCCCTTTTCTTCCACCAGTGTTGGGCAGTCACCTGCCCCCACCTGTAAACCTCACCATGGATTCTCGTTACTTTGTTCACTTGCTCACTTGGCAGGCCGGACCAGGATCTCCTGAAGGACTGCGGTACACTGTCAAAGTTCGCAGCTTGAGGTAGGTTTGTATGACAATTGACATTTTTTTCAAGTGCTACTTTAGATCCAAGCTGTAGCCCAGTGGTTTAGGTACTGAATTAGTAATTCAAAGGTTGCCAGTTCAAACCTTGCTACTACTAGGTTGCTGTTGTTGGACGTCATAGCTCAGACTGTTTACTGAAACTGTACTGATAAGTCGCTTAATAATAATAAAGATGTAAATTTAATCCCTGGAAACAGCAAGAACACAAAACGGCATCATGCTAACAACCAGACATTGACTGTGATTGTATGGGAGTGCTTTCATGCTTGCAGTTTTATAGAGAAAAATCTATTTTATTTACCATTACGAAAACATTACCTTCAGTCATCAAGCTGAGGTGTGATTTGATTAAAAAATAACAATTATCCAATACTATGGCCGACAATAATAAGAGACAATAATGATTCGCTATCCCTTCATTGTTACAACAATGTGAATGTTTCCTCTGTGGGACTAATACAGGATTATTGTAACTTATCTTAATTCAGCTTTCACTGGGACGAAGGCGGTTCTAACAGCTTTGTCTTTTAATAGATTTTTTTTATGTGGTAAATTTCAATATTCGTTATTTTTTAAGCTTACTGCTTTATGTGCTAGTCATTAATTTAAGACCCACACTTGCCATAATGTCACTGTCGGGGCCCTGAGCAAGGCCCTATGCTTAATGTAAATATTTATATTTACTCATATAGTCACAGCTGGAAGACAGTGGAAAATTGTGTAATGGTGGAATTCCCATTGCGCTGTAACTTAACAGAAGTTTTCCCTGATCCACGTGAGACCTACTACATCAATGTTACAGCCATCCTAGGAGACGACACTTCCACCCCCACATCCTATCAGCCCTTCAACCCAGTTGATGGCAGTGAGTACATTTTATTTAGCCCTATGCGTCATTTACAGGAAGTGTGTGTGTATGAATGTCTATCAAATGCTCGAACAACATTTCCCACTTCTCTGAAAAGCCTTGTTACATCATTTAAAAGTGAACCTGTACAAAGCTTTGACCATTTAGTCATTTTTAAGGATCGAAGGCATAGTCAGATTCCCAGTCAGTGGTCCAATTTATCCCCACCTTAGGTTTGAGGTCAAAGCTCTTGGCACAGTGGCTCAGTGAGTAGCGCTGTCACCTCACAGGAAGAAGGTCCTGGGTTCGATCCCCAGGTGGTCTGGGTCCTTTCTGTGTGGAGCATGTTCCTTTTGCTTTCATTCCCTACGTGAATCAGGTTGCCCATGACTACGGAATTGCTGTTCCTACTTATTTTATTAGATAAGACAAGAAATCAGCATTGCACTGTTGATGACTTACATACATGTACTTCTTCAGTTAATCTGTGATTTTATTTCTTGCAGCCGTCCTGGCATCCCCATTGCTGAAAGTTTTACCATGCAACAAATCATTATGTGTGTATCTTCAGTCTCCGTCTCGAAGGCTGGACAGTCTTTATGAGGGCTTCCGCTTCAGCCTCACTGTGACCAGCGAAAGAGGAGATAGCGTAATCACTTTTCATCATCATAATTGTTACACATTTTAATCTGTTAGTTTTTTAATTCCCTGCTAACTGTGTCTGTGTGTTTATACAGTTTGCACTGAACACCAAGGGGCTACACAATGTTTTACTAAAAGACTTGGCACCTGGTCTGAAGTACTGTGTCTCTGTCAGCGTTAAAGATCATCCTGCAAATAATTCAGCAGAATGTGCATCTACAACTACGGCTGAGCACAATTTGGGTAATGTTTGCTTAATAGTGGCATAAACAAAGTATTCTTTTAACATCGCAATGACGCCTGTGCCTGCTGGGTGTGGTCGTGCACCCTTGCAGGTAATCTAGCACACAGACCATGCTGATGTAAATGATTTAGAATGGTCTGATGTGACACTCACCTCCCTTAAATGAAGGTGCTCATGAAGTGCTCATCAGTGTTGTATGCGGACAAAGCATGTGCACTTCTATGCCTTTGTGTGACTCTTCCAGTCTCTCTGGATCTCTGTTGCAACCTGCTGATGACGCAGTGTGACATTAAGCTCAGTGGCTGCTTCAGTCTGGGAACTTTCTGTTTGATGCCTCACATGGTGAGGTACTGTTGATCAATCGGTAGGTGTCATCTTGGTCTAATGATGTCAGACTGTGAACAGCATGATGAGGAGGAATGATAAAATACCAATTCTGATTGAGGCAGGAAATGAAGCAGGACATGTATTGGTGGATTCATGGATCAAACACCTGTTGTGAATTTAGCCGTTAAGCTCGTTCTTAGAGAACAGCAAGTTGTGTAAAAACTTTTATGTCTACTATGTATGGCTATGTCTACTATGGAATCACTTCTGTAAGTCACTCTGGATAAGAGCACATGCTAAATGCTGAAAATGCAAACGTTAATCATCATCACATGAAAATATTCTTTCCCCTAAAGCTTTTTTTTCAGCTTCCAAAAGATTGGAACCAATGGATAACCAGATGTTGAGTCTAATTTTCTGGTTAACTCAACATCTGCAGATGACCGTTCTTCAGTCTTCTATGATCCACTTCATACAATTTTTAGCTTCTTTGCTTTGGTCATGTTAAGGATAAGGAAATTCATGCTTTAAGATCTTCTTCTGAATGGATCACATTCATTTGGATTGCATTCTCATAGTCACGAGTTATTATTTCTGGTTTAGATTTGGTCATCTCTGTGGTGTTTCTGCTGGTGGTGCTGATGTGTGCTGCTGCACTGATTGCTTCTGGGTTTGTTTGCTTGAAAACCCATCAACCATATGTTCTGGTGAGACACAGTTCTATTATTTTTGATTGTTTATGAACATACAGATAATGCATCAGGACTAAGCAGCCAGTCACACATACGATCTTGGTAAACAATAAAACAATCCGTATGCAACCCCACACAATACAGATCATTGTGTGAACCCACCTTGAAAAGGTGAAAAGAAGTGGTTGATAAATACACACGGATGGAGTGTGTGGTAGTTACGGCCCACACTGAACTATAAGAGATACATCTAGAGAATCAGAATCAGGTTTATGTGGATTCACAAAAGGATTTTGATTCCGGCTATATCGCTCTACTATAATCCAATATACAAACAATGTACAAGGAACAAAATACATTAACCACAAAAATACTCTATGGAAATCTTGAAACTATGAATATATGCACATACAAACAGAGGTACACAATATGGAACATACTGATGACTATATATATATACATACACAACATACACATATGATACAGCAGCATTTGGAATATGTAAACAAGGACTAATATTTAGAGCTATGACTAGATTGGCTAGATTGGGAACAATGTATTAATATAATTTATAACAATTTAAAAAGCCTGACTAGTGGTGTCTGGCTTACATCCTTCACTGCATATTAAACATTCTTATGTGACTTCTGATTTGTATTTTTATTCATTTATTTATTGTTTACCACTCCTGGCTTTTTTTTAACAGTTACATATAACATGCTAGTGTTTTCACCTTTGGCTTTGAAATCTTGCGTGACTATATTAAATGTCATGTTCCTTATGCAGATGTGGTTAAATTGTTGTGGTTACAAGGCGTCAGTGCTTTTTCACTTTCAGAATTACTCATGATTTGTGATTGCAGTGTCAATAAGCTTTTATTTGCATTTATTTCCTTGATCACCTTTCCAAGTCTAGTAAACGGTAAAAATAACTGATTTTTGATGTAGCTTCAAGTACAAAAAACACCATTTAGTACTTTGCCAATGTTATACTAAAGAAATTTTTCATATTCATGTCTCTCTTTTTATTATTGACTTTATCAGTCTTAAACAATGTTATAAATTATAAGAGATATATAAATAGATTTTTGGATCATTAAATTTCCCTTTTGTAGTGACAACACAGTGAACAGCACTATCACCACACACCAAGAAGAAGCATCCTGGGGTGGCCCCAGTCCTTTTTGTGTAGAATTAGCATGCTCTCCCCATGTCTGTTTGGGTTTCCTCCAGGTCATATAGGTACATAGCTACAAGGACGCATAAACCTCTGCATAATAGTGCCAGTAACAAGCTCTGATAAATACGGAGGGTTTTCCTAGGAAGGACACCTCACAACAAGGTCATGGGTTTTATCCCCAGATGGGACGGTGCTGGTACTTTCTGTCTGAGGTTTGTTTCATGTTCACCCCATGATAAAATGAATCCATATTCACTTTAAACTACAGAGGGCGGTATTTTTGTGGCTTAGATTTTACGTACCTTGTAAAAATGTTTGTTTACTTATATTTTTTGCTTATTGTATGTCTTAGCACCTTTGGATTGCTGTTCAATTTTGTTGCATACTTTGCAATGACGGTTGATTTAACACAATTTATCAAACCCAGTATCGTGAATTATATGGCATCATAGAGTGTATTGTTACATCCCTAGTTTTATTTATATAATACTGACATTTTAATATGTGTCTCTTCTTCCAGAGTTCCTTTCAAAGCCCATATGCAGTGCAGCTGCTTGTTTTGCCTGCCATTGAATACCTAACCTGTGTTTTGATCGAGCCCAAACTTGCCAGTGTCACAGCTGAAAAAGAACAGGACGAAGAGACTGACCAAGAAAAAGAGGATGAACAAGTGGCCTATGAGAGAAGACAGGGTTGTGAACAAGTTGTGGGTCCTGAAGTTTCAGAAGTTGTGTTAGCTCAAGATTCTCCCGAGACGCAGCTTAAGGATAAAAACAAGCCGTTCACCGAATCCCACACACCAGTGTCCCAAAACCTCCAGAAAGGGCAGGAGTTAGCTTGGCATGACTGGCAGCCCAAACCTCCAAAAGCTACAACCCCCATCATCTCAGCTCTCTCAATAACACCTTTAGACTCTAAAATCCGACTGAACAATCTGGACATCCTGAAAGTTACTACAAGACCAAAAGAACAGGATGAGAGCGAGGTGAATGTCAATTTTTTTTCTTTGACACTCGGAGGCCAAAGAGAAGAACTGCAAGAACCAGAAGAGACAGAAGAAGAAAAGAACTCGATACATGTACAAATCGAACCTGTTGTGCCTTCGTGTAGTCTGTCGCTGGAGAAAACTACTATGCATGAGCAGCCCACAGCCTCTGACATCTCCAACAGACACTTTTTACCCTCAGATGATGAGGAGGAGGAGGAGGAAGAGGAAGATTATTCAGGATATATGTTGCGGGATTAAAAGTTGGGTTTTGACCTAACTACAAAAAAGTCCTCACTTTTAGAAATCATGTTTGAATCCATTTTATAATTTTACTATATGTATATTTACACCGACTAGGCATTACATTATGACCACATCAGTTAGTGTTCCAGGAACATCTGTTACAGCTGCAAAACACTGCTTTTTCTTTCCTCTGACTCAGACAATACCAGCTGACCTGCAGAATTAAAGTCTTCTGCACAAAACAAATGAACAAATGAAATAAGTGCTGAATGTTATTTTCATTCTACATTTGAATAGAAATGTTCATGGAACGAGTTTACTTTTATTCTTGCTTTTATTTTTAGCTTAAGCTAAATTCCTGAGAACCATCTTCAGTATTCTGGTTGTGCTGCAAATGCGGCATTTACTTGAACTGCTACTTTTTGTTATTACGGTCAGCAAATCACAATACGTTGTTCTGTTTGTCGTTAATGTTGGTGTCAGGATCAGTATTCTGTACCCTATCCAGTGTTTAACTAGTGCCTCTTTTCTATAGCATGGTATCCTATAGTACAATGGAGTACACATCCAAAACCAAAACAACCTGCTGTACTTGTGCCTTTGTCGGTGGCCGGTTGCACAGTGGTACTTGGGAACGTCTGATGCTGAGGCCTTAACAGCCTTCTGTACAAGACACTTGCATTTCCTCTTTTAGTCACATGCTGATAAAAGCTTGCAGGTTGTCAGCTGACCAGAAACGGTGCTTCCTAAAATATATTTTGTTTGAGCCACATGAACAATCTGTATTGCTGGTGAGTAGGGCTGGCTTGTATGGCCAAGAATTTGTATCACAGTATTTTCTAGAATTCTGACAGTTTGAGAGTTTTTGGCATTCTTATTTTTAAGAGTACATAGATTTTTTTTACATTTTCTTTCATGACTAAGGATTGGGATCCATGTAAATCGAAATATTTTATGTAATACCTTGCAAATCCCCCTTACCTAAACTTTCTAATGTCTTAAATGCTGCGCTTTGGTTACAAATTTTCTTTAAACCTTAAATTATAGAACATATATTAATGTAATCAACAACTTTTTAAAAAAAGTGAATAAATTAAAAAACAACAACACCTCAGTATAGTAAGTCTGCATTATTGTGCACCATCATAATTTTTTTTTCTCACCACTGGGGTCATTTTTATGGTACCTTTTTACAAAATATAAAGAAAACATCATATAATTTATTAAAAGAAAATAATTAAATCATTCGTAAGTTCATATGATAAACCGTATGTAACCCAAGGTTCCACTGTATATGAAAAAATCCATACCATACAAATATTTGAAGCCGGTATATAGAATGAACTCTCATATCAGTCAGCACTAATGTTGGGTTTATAATGTGATTCTGCTCTCCACCCAGACAGCCTGATCTTAAATACAGTCTGTTTCAGCTGGCAATGAAAGCGAATACCAAATGTAACATCACAGATACACAACATATTGTAATGTGGTCATATACAATGAAAAAGAAACATTTTCATGGACAAATTATTTTGTTTTAGTGGCTATTGCACACTTTTTGAGGAATTATATTGAAGGTTAATAAAATATTTTGTCATTTTCTTAACTTTATCCTAGTCAGTGGTGGTGGGTATGGTTCTGCCTGAAGCACTAGGAGCAGGGCATTAACTTTGATAGATTGGCACCCCATGCAGGACGGGGCAGTCCTGGGTTCAATACCCAGGGTGGCCTGGGTCCTTTCTGTGTGCAGTTTGCATGCCTCCTCTTTGCCTACGTGGGT
>JAYDZF010000008.1:14681586-14694145 GCA_034509105.1 Microcambeva barbata | reverse complement strand
GGCTGCCTAGCAGAGCCGGGATTTGAACCACCAATCTCTGGTTGATAGCCCAAAGCTCTACCCACTAGGCTACCACCGTCCCTTAGAAATAGTCACACTTTAGTACATGCATGTGTAAAGTTTTGAACCACTTCTCGTCACCAGACATTTGATTCTTACACTGCACTTTTATTTCAATGTAGTGTAGAAGCATTTGCAGCTTCAGACCAGATCCGACCAGGAGCAAATATCTCAAATAAAATAAGCTACTGAATAGATTTCAAGAGCTCCAGGAGTCTCAGCTGTGTTACAGGCTGGCTGGGACCTATTTATTGGCTGTCCCTGCTGCAGACAAGATTGGCCATCAAGTCTGCTGTGTGGGAATAAGCCGGACTAGGTGGGGCCCTGATTAGAAGGCAAATGTACCCTTCATTGGGATCCCCAGCGCTGGAAGATGGGTTCAGTCAGGCTTCAGAAGAATGCAGTGTGTCCTTGTAAAATGTTGCAGTTAAATTAGGTGTCAATCTGCAAACACCTTGAACAGGAAGGCGGTTCATCTATCTTAGTGAGTAAGTGATAAGTGATCGGTGCTGATATATCTGTGTCTCCTTCTGCAGTGCTGAGCTCTGACGATGAGGACAGGCTTCAGGGTTCTGAGGGCGAGGGTAGCCCGGTCGGTGTGCCCAGCCAGGAGCCGTCGCCTCGAGTAGCACATGCCCTCCTATCGTGCAGGGAAGACGACGAAGACGAAAGCCGTGACATCTGGCAGCAGGCTGACCTCAGCGGCGCAGGTTAGGAACTATTTTTCAGGGAACAGTCGAACATACTTCATGTCCAGAATAATGTGTTTGTCGACAACGTGGACCTGACACTAGGTTGTAACACATCACGACTAAGACCCAAGATTTAAAACTCAGCAGTGCACAATGCCTGGTCAGGGTGAGGTGCCCTTGAGCAAGGCACCTAACCTCTTACTGCTTCCCGGGAAGCATGGCTAGGGCACTTACTGCTCTAGGCACATGTGCTCACTGCCCTCTAGTGTGTAAAAAAAGTATGTCCTGTCTCTGGATGGGAAATAAGAACATTTACTGCCGTGCCACCCAAGCACCACTTTTTATTTTTAGTTCATTTATTTAATTACATGAAAACATGGTGAGTTTGTTCTAGTGATAGGTCTATAGAATATTAATTATTAATTATTATTATTCTACATTATCCACAGAATTGATAGGAAGCCATTAAGCCAATTTATATCAAAATGATTTAAATGCAGAATCAATAATATGAATTCTATTTTATGTTAATTATACAAATTAAGAGAAGTTAGTTGTCATTGGTTTATTGTATTGAAACATCTAATTATGCACATCAATACAAATTCAGTTGCCTGAGCCTGACCTCAGCAGCCTGTGAGAAGTCAACCAGCTCGGATCTCTAGCAGATCGCCCTGGTTAGGAGGAACTGAACTCGATGATTACTCATCTCTTTTTGAAGGTGGTTACACCTGACCTTACGATGCATCATCTCCACACCCACACATCTTCTTCTTTCTCTACCTTTCATTCTTTCCACCCCCCGTTCTCTTTGTTTCAAAAGCCATCAACTGAAAGGGCAAGAACTAGCGAGGCTCAGAAGACTAATTCTTTTCATTAGGACCCAAGCGGCATTATTTAGCGACGAGCCCGTCCTGTCAGAGGACTCATTAGGAGTCTTAAATGAATTTTTTAACATTATGATATTATGACAGCCATTTACATGCATAATGAGCTGGGATGACAGTCACGAAGTGGAATGAGAACTCCACCGGGTCACTAGTGGGTCCACAAATCCTTCCCCCATAAGTTTTAGTAATGCGTCTTAGCTAATGATTCAGCCATGTGCTTCTTCAACCCTGGCACGGAACCCGTGTTAGGCGGTCACGTGGAATTCTGTTTGGTTGGCTTCAACACAAATAGACTGGATTGCTAAATGTCATATGTGCCCTGCCATCCTAATTAGTGGCTCAGTATAGAAGCAAGTGCCTGATTTGTCTCACGAAATTAGCTTGAAATGCAAGGACAGGTAATTCATATTTTTATAACTGTAGCTTGGTGGTGGCACTTCAAAGCCTTACAGAGCTTCTATAGAGTGCGAAATGTGACACACAGGGGTGTTTGATGAATCATCATGCACAGCAATAACCAAACATTAACTTCCCCTTTTTCAAGCAACACTTGCTATTAGCCTAATGCACATGCATTTTGTGCACATTCTGTGGTTTATCATCGTTGCATTAGAGTACAACCCACTAAATGCAACTCATTGTCAAAAAATAATATTAATAACATAACAAAGCATTAGTAGCGAGAGTAAAGGAGTTCCAAATCGAACGACTAGCTCAAGCTTTTCTTTTTTGCAGAGCATATCTTTAAATGATTTCATCTTAATCAACTGAGGGTCTTCAAGTGTGATACTTTCCACCGATACTCGATCCAAACAGAACTGAGACACCGGTATTGTTTTTGTCCCTTGAAGTAATAGCACACTTTTAATTACCTGAAAGCAGAACTGGATCTAACTAGAGAGCAATAGAAGAACAAATTGAGGTATTGCGGCCACTTTCCACCTTTTAACCACTGTTAGGTTATTTCTACCTCTCAGATGAAAGAGGATAAAATAGATCTGTACGAGACAAGCTTTTATGAATCTAGGTGTCAATTCAACTGCTAATAGGAGGAATGGACCACCAGAACTTTATAAATTATTAATTAAACCGTGTTAGTGGTAAACCCAGTTTTTTGGTTCATTGTTTTGGACATCCTGGTGCTTAAATCCGACGTTCTACCTGGTAAATAAACAATAAATAAGCAAATATTTTTCATCAATACTAGAGAGTTACATATATGTTTTTTGGATAGTCATGGGCTGGGCATTACCTGTTTAACAAAGACTCACTACCAAGGGTTTCACTACATCATGACCCCAATTAGCAAATTACCTCTTAGTTGAAGTCTTTGTTCTCTTTAAGGCCCCAAAGAAGCACTCTTGAATAGCCACTCTTAAAAGTCACATTCATGCAGTGTTTAAGAAGTGAGAAAATGAAAGAGAAAGAGGGAGAGTTTTACAAAGCTCTCAGTTGTCGTTGGATAATGAGAAAGAAGGATCTAAGCGGATCCGAAATTAGACAGCGCCTGTGTGCATGAGTGTGTGTGTGAGTGTAACATGGAGTCTGTGTTGTTGTGAGGTGCGCTATATCCTCCTTTTGAAGGGGAAGCTTATGATACTTGTGACTGCCAGTAAGAGGTCACATGAGCCCCAGCAGGAGGAACAAATACAAAACCGGCAATTTATAAGCAACATTGAAATTACCTTGATGTGGGATCTTAAACTATGGTTTCCTCTTAAGCTTAATCACCGGTGTTCAGGTTCTAAACGGAGACAAAGCATGTTAATGGGGGAGAAAGCTGAATTCAGAGAGAAATTCATCTTGGACACTTGGATGTGCAGTCTATACTTTTATACTTCAGGCCTATCATACATTAATGCATGTGTGCAAGATCATCTCTTGTCTCCTGCTTCAGCCTGTTATGGTTCAACTGACAAAACAGTCGATCCTAGCCACGGTCCAATTTTCAAACATCATGCTTCTGTTTTTATTTTATTTTATTTTATTGTCTGATCATGACAGGATGAGTAAAAAGAGCCTTTATAGGATTTATGAAGGAGCCCAGAAGGCTGCTGCTTTCACATCTGATGCTGTTGATTTATGCGATGTGGTCTTTCTTTTGGCTCCTCTAGCTTGTGGTTTGAGCTTAGCCCAACATTTGTTAATACTTCTCTCTTTTTCTCTCCTTCCTCTCTTACTCTTGTTCTCTCTCGCTCTATACAGAGGAAAGAAAAGATGACTACAATCCTCTAAGCCCTGACGTCTCCCTCCATGGAGCTGGAAATGGTACAGGTGAGCCCACGTGTGTGTAATGGGTGTTTATTGCCTCGTGACCAACGGTTATTTATAATTCTGGACAGCTGAATGCTTTTTCTAATGTTACTATTTTTTTTTCTAATTAAAATGTATGGAAATGCTTTTTTTTACAACATTGAAGCCACTCCTGGCCATCAGAAAAACATCTGAAATGCTCAAGCGAAAATATTATCCCATCAAAATAGTATTCACTGACCTGGCATAACATTATGAACAACAATTATCACCTCACCTGTTAGCGGGTGGGATATATTAGGCAGCACGTGAACATTATGTCCTCATGGTTGATGTGTCAGAAGCAGAGAAAACTGACTTCATTGTGGTCAGCATCTATGAAAAGTGGTAAACTGGTAAACTGGTCATGTGATCATCAGTTCAACCAGGACACATTGGGTCTAAGTCAACCTTTCTCACCAGGCATAGCCAATCACAGCTGTGTAGATGTCCCAACCAGAGGATAGAACCGGTGTGGTGGGATAGCACTTCAATTTAGATTCAGTCAGAGGACGAATGAATAAGTAAGCTGAGAGCTACATTAGATTAAAGGCAGAATGGAAAAAATAACCCCAATTAAGCCATGAGTCGTGTGTTGGATATGGATATATGTGCTTCTCGCTTGTCAGAAGGAAATGGAAAGTCAACATTTGTAAGGTGAAATTACATTTTGGCCACCAAATCAAGTTGAACAGCAAATTCGATTTGCTCCATCATAGATTCTGTTCCTTGATTTGCAATTAGATAACATTTTCTCTTTCATCTGTTTGTCCTTAAATCCCAGCACAATCGTAACTCGCCCTAAAAGCAAGTCATGACGAAGAGAAATAAACAATATGGGAGATTTTCAGCTTTTCTTAATGTTTTATATATAATTTTATTTGACCACTGATGTCTGTTTGGACAAAACTCTTTAAAAAAATCGTGCTTCTCTACACACTTCCTGTCTTCTTTTAATGCAATCTGACCATTTCATTGTAATCAGTGTTACTTCTGTTCATCGTAAAAACCTTATTTTCTACAATTATACATAAGGCATGGTTCATTATTAGATTTGCTTCTGATTGTAAGTATAAGAAGGGCTGTGCAAAGTGAGATCGGTTACCCAGGCGAGCCTAATTGCCACATTAACCAATTACCCACAATGCTGCAAAGCCTTTTCCGACATGCAAAAGGACGCTTAAGGAGTGCTCGATGATCCTGCTGGCTCCTATTTGTCTTTGAAGTGGCCATTACGATCTAACTTAAATAAATACTTCCACCTTTAAAGGCTTCCTAATGGTTTGTCCCCCACTACATCACATTTAGAGCAACTGGCTGCCTATTGTCCAGATGAGGCTTGTCTACTGACAGGAAACGTAAACCGATGGCTTCATTATTATTCCTATTTTATTGGATGTAGTTAAAGGTATTGATGCTTCTGCCGAGCTGGAGAGCTTCTTTGCCAAGAGGAAGCTGGAGGACAGCGAGGGCTGCGCAGCTAGCATCGCCGAGTACCTGAAAAGAGGGGACACGGCCATAATCTACCCAGAAGACCCGGAGGAAGAAACCAGACTGAGCACTCCAGAAGCCAATGGGCATGAGGATACTGAAAATGGTATGATTTCCTAAATACTTGTATTAGAATTAGACCTCATTGCCCCAATAAAACTCCCTTTAAATAGTTATTGATGGCTTTTAGCAACTATTTGCAGCAATTATTTATATATTGATTCATTTTATTTAATTTGTAGCACTAATTTATGTTCCCCCGGCCCTGTTTTTGTTGTTATTTCTTCTCAAATTCATCCAGACCTGACACTCCGAACGCCAGACGACTTCGCCCAACTGTTGACCTGCCCATACTGTGACCGTGGCTACAAGAGGCTGACCTCCCTCAAGGAACACATCAAATACCGGCATGAGAAGAACGAGGAGACCTTCCCGTGCCCACTCTGCAGTGAGACTTTTGCCTATCGCACCCAGCTGGACCGCCATATGGCCACCCATAAGCCCTCTTCCAGGGACCAGGTAGGTTATAAACTCATCCTGCGCTTAATAATTAAACCCGTAGTTAATATCAGATTTCCATGCGAACTGCTTTAGTAAAACCAAATTTTCATCACGTGGTATCACCCGAGATAACGGTATTATACACATGACTACATTTTAAGCATGTTTCTGGCCTTGTTGACTTCACATACTAAACATGCTCCTCTGGAGCCTCCTTAAAATGCAGATCTCTCGCACCCGAGCCACAGCTGTGCACGGTCATCTGCCCACGGTAAGGCATGTGTGGGATGTTCTAGCACATTGAGTTCTATAGTTTTTTTTTTTCGCCTCAGCTGCTGTTGGATTGGAATCAAACTCCAAACATGCACCCAACACTGACATTAGTTTAGCTCTTGCTTGCCGGTCTAGTGAACGTCCAGTGAAACCAAAAAACAGTCCTTTTGGCTGATTTCATTTTTTAAAATGCTTATTTGAAGCAGGTTTGTATATATGTTCGACTTTTGAGGCTCAAATTGTTCACACGCACCTTCAAATAGCTTCTACGTGATTACAAGGCTTCAAAATAGATTCAAATCTGATATTTTGAGTATAAGCAATCTTCCAGAATGTTTACAAATCCATGGCCGTACAAATGCTCTCCCACCAGCACTGAACTTTCGTACACTTCTGTAAACCTTGTGCATTTTCTACATCAAACGCGCTCTCCTACATTACTGACGAGACCTCTGGGGCCGTGAGTGGGGGTGCAGGCGCTGGTACTGTTGTTTCTGTTGCTCACCCATGGCCCACATTTACATTTCAAATTCAGAATCACTACCTACATGTACACGATCAGATCAACGTTCTGTTCTTTTAAAATGTCTTAAATTAATTCTCTTATTACAACATCATAAGTAATCCATGATTTTTTTCCTCCCTGCTTTCTTTGTAGTCTCAGCTGATAAACGAAGTTGCTGGCAACCGCAAGTTCAAATGCACAGAGTGTGGGAAAGCATTCAAGTACAAACATCATCTGAAGGAGCACCTTCGTATCCACAGTGGTAAGATAGTCACAATAGGCACGGCTCCTCATAGGTCTAATGGTAGCTTGATTTGTATTTAATGTAAACAGATAGTAAATAGATAATATCTAGTCACCAGTGCAATATAAAATGTATGTAAAATCGGCCATGACTAAGTTGGCCTAAAAAGAGAGGAATACAAACATATAGGCTTCATATGGTCAGATCTTGTTAATAGCTGCTACATGCTGACAGGTACCAATCAACCTAATAGTGATGTAAATCCTGCCAGTCCAGACAGGGTTTATTTTGATCTGGTGTCATGTTGCCCACTCCGGGTATATTAAAAGAACACTTTGATTACAGTGCAATATTAATTTGCTACATGCTTGTTTATATAGATTACAAGTCAGCGTTGATAACTGAAGATAGTAATTATATCTTCTCTTTTCTTAGGTGAGAAGCCGTATGAATGCTCCAACTGCAAGAAGCGCTTTTCTCACTCTGGCTCTTACAGTTCACATATAAGCAGCAAGAAGTGCATCGGTCTCATCTCTATAAATGGACGAGTACGACATGGGGTTGGCACTAAGGCTGGCTCATCCCCAAACTCTGCCGCTTCATCTCCCGACAGCCCTGCCTTGGCTCAGCTCCGGAACAAACTGGAAAACGGCAGGTGTGTAGGGATCCAGGACCCAACAGTCCACCCCGACATAAAGGCAGAGCCCATGGACTTTAACGAGTATCGTCTCATGATGGCTGCATCGCCGGAGTTTGGCGGATCTGGGGCTTTTCTGAATGGTACGGGTCGTGTTGGGAGCCCCTTAGGGATGCATCATTTATCCCAGAACCCCTTGCAGCACTTGGCTATGAGACTGGATTCACATCAGCTGGGCTACCCAGGCTTGAACAATAATCTGAACAATGTTCAGCGGGTACTGCAGATCGTGGACAACACTGTATGCAAGCAGAAATCCGACAGCAATCTTGATGAGACCTCCAAGTTGAGGGCTTATGTGATGGACGAGCAGAAGCTGGCCCTGGCTTTTCAGCCTGGGTTTCCTGATATAGGACACATTAGTCCTACAAAGAGCATTATTGACTATACATTTGAAAAGGTCAACGAAGCTAAAGTCTCTCCCAAAAGCCTAGCCGAAGACTCCCCAAAACGGCCGGTCGAGATTAAGAGAGAGAGGTCCAGCCAGATTATAGATCCTATAACAGAGGAGAAAACTCAGGAAAGGGACTCCCAGTATTCATCATTCTCATGCCAGTTCTGCAAGGAGACCTTCAACGGCCCCATCCCCTTGCACCAGCATGAGCGTTACCTTTGCAAGATGAATGAAGAGATTAAGGCTGTCCTGAAGCCTAATGAAACTTTACCTCTCAGTCGAAAAGAGGTGTCTAACCTGGAACAGCAGTCTTCCTCCATGCCAGATAGGAACATAGCCAGCCCAATCAATCTGTTTAAAGATCACTTGTCAGTATTGAAGGCTTATTTTGCCATGAATACCGATCCCAGTTCAGAGGAACTCAGGAAGATCTCCAGTGCTGTCGGGCTCCCTCAAGAATTTGTAAAGGAGTGGTTTGTACAGTGGAAAGCTCAAAGTCTCCATGGCATGTCTAGGAAAAGATCCCCACCCCCTGAGTGGAGCAGTGGGAACAGCTTGGCTAAAGAATCAGGACTCACAAAATCACCAGCTTCCCATGGTCAGTACAGTGACTCCACGGCGGATTTTCAAGGTGTCAGGAATGGTGATGCCGGGCAAGGCCTCTCCAAGCTTCATCATTTACCAGGCACAAGACACACAAATGAAAAGCCACTCGACTCCATGGACCACTTAAGAGGAGAGACTCCATCCCCCCTGAATCTCTCTTCCACATCGTCAAAGCACTCTCACAGCAGCTCCTACACCCCCACCAGCCTCACTTCAGAAGATGCTCATGGTGAACCTCTGGACCTGTCTTTGCCAAAACAACTATCAAAATCAGACAGAAAGCCGAAACTACATCGTTTCAAAATAGATCGGAACGGTGACCCTGCAGTGCGGGAACAGGGAACAGAACCTTTGGACTTGGTTCAAATTAAGAAGGAGTTCAATGGGTCCAATGACAACCAGCTAGACAAAAGTTCAAGCCCCATTTTTGGCATCAACCCTTTTAGCGGTGGCCCTATTTATACACCACTACCACCTCATGGGGCATTTCCTCCATCCTTCATGTCCCCAGCGCAGGCAAGCATCCCAGGACTAAGGCCTTATGCAGGGATTGATCCCATGAGCTTCCTACCACACATGGCATATACATATGCGGCAGGGGCAGCCACATTTGCTGAGATGCAGCAGCGACGAAAATACCAGAGAAAAACGGGATTCCAGGTAAATTGCTTCTTCATCCTAGAGGAGTAATGGTTGCAATATTCTTCATCATACCTTGATGTGTTGTTTATGTATTTTATTCTTCTTCAGTTCTTTGGATGGATGTTTACAATTTGGCAAAAAATGGACGTTTCCCCCCATTGAAAACCTGTGGGATAAACATCAGAACCTGACACCAAAATGTTCTATTGACTAATGACTAACAAATTACATCACAGAGATGGCAGAATCTTATAGAAACCCAATTTAGATAAGCTTGGATCAGTGTAGGATTTGACTCCTCACTAATGTCCATTTTAAACAAACCTGTGGTCAAACGTCCACATACTCGAACCCCCTGGTTATGTTCTAATCTACTGACCAGACATTTCCTACAAAAAACACATTTCATGGGCAAGCATACAGTCAGTATAGCCCTGTTTAAACCTGGCTCAATGTAAAGGCTGTCTTTCTCAAGGTGGCAGCTGTGGATTACTGGTCTAAAAGTATGCATCCTCTTCACAGGGGGATCTGATGGACAGTACAGTGGACTATTTGTCAGGGCTGGAAGACCTGACAGACAGTGAGTTGCTGCTTGCCCGGAAGAAGATTAAGAAGACTGAAAGTGGTATGTACGCGTGTGACTTGTGCGACAAAACATTCCAGAAGACCAGTTCCCTCCTAAGACACAAATATGAGCACACAGGTATAATACATTGAGAAAATTCTTTTTGTTTTTACCCTCAACCCAAAGATTCTAATTTTACATGTTGTGTTTGTCCTCTTTTTCTTTCATTCTTGTTTTTCATTTTGTTCAACAATTTTGTTTCTTTCCAGTTATTTATTTGATCATTTGAAACCCATGACCAAGAAGTAAAACAGCTGCATTTTGACAGCCTTTTAAAAGATCTAACACTCATGTCTTGGTTTAGATGAGAGATGGTAACCCTACTGAATGGATTGTGAAGGTTTGAAAGATGTTAAGAGCCTGGTCTGAGGCTTAAATCAAATAACTCCTTCAACTAGGCATCAATTATAATGCCAAATTGTCAAATTGGTCAAACCGGTCAATTACTTTGTAGTATTTGAGTACTGAATATTTAGAGCATCCATGATCCATAACAGCTTAATCATTTTAACAATGTTCTGAATGTTAATAATAAATAAGATTCTAAATCTAAGACACTCAATCAATCCCGTCAATCAGCAGAATAGAAACAAACAGAGAACAAGTCAAAATAGTCATAAGAAGCATATTAAACAAGTCAACAACCCTCAGAAGCCTAGTTAGGCAAACTGGCCAAACGGAGGTCTAACATAAAGCCAACATTATGTGACAACCTTTTTGAATTATTGGGTTCAGCCACACCCTTTGCTAAGATGTGTAAATAATAACAAAATGAAAATGATTAAAAAAACACTATAAGTTATGTGACAACAGTTGTTGGAAAAACAGTAATATACCAAATGAGCAAAAGTATTGGAGCAATCCTCATTGTCTGTTGATTAGGGTGGTTCATTTAGTCCCATCACAAAAAGCTCCAGTCAGTCTGCCTTTACAAACATTTGTGAAAGAATTTGTTGTCCTGAAAAGTTAACTTAATTGGATTGTATTACTATAATGCAAGAATTAAATCACCAAGCACAATGCCAAGTGTAGGTTTCAGTGCAGTAAAGTACACCAACATTTGACCAGTGAAAATATGTCTGATAAATGAGTCTAGGTGTGGCAAATGCCAGGACAAATGCTAGAACAGAGTCCTGACTTTAAGTTCACGTAACATCTTAGAACTAGAACAGTAATTTGGGTTTATATGTAAGTACACCAATACTTTTGTCCAGATAGTGTATGTACCAATATGACTTTATCTTAACTTTGAACTGTATTGGCACAGATTCAGACATAATCCAAATTCTGTTTAAAAGCCTTCCAAGAGGAATGGAAGCTGTTGGAATCACAGAAATTAGGATAGCTTCATATCCCCGCCCATTTATTTTGAGATATGATTGTCTGATTCAAAAGGTTGTTAGGCACTAGAGTGGTGCAGCAGGCTAATAAGCTAGCCAGCCATGGCAGAGAATTGGAATTCCTGTATATCAGTGTGAGAAAATGCAGCATGTCGGGCACGCTAAAATACCACATGAAACCAGGTGCTTGTAAGCGTAGTGTGTACACCGTGACCTCCCCTGCAGGGGGACTCCTCTCTTTCACAGGCTTGCATCATTCCTCATTCGCATACCTCTCCGGGAATGCAGAGCGGGGAATCTGCTCTCCCGTTTATTTTTGAACTTGATGAGCGAAGGTGGGGTAGGGGGTCATCTCAAGCACGCCAGCTATGGAAGGTGCTGCAGTCATACCAGAGCTGTCCAGGGCCAAGAATACGCTCCAGCCGTTCATGCGCTCAGAGCCGGTGATGAATCTGTGTATGGGATGTTAGTGTTCACGTAAAAATATGGTTAGGGCTGAAATTACTGAATGCCAAATGCTTCTGTGTCGATTCCCTTCATCTCTACTGTATATGCCTCTGCCAAAAGGCTTGGTCAATGAACTCGGCTCAGGGCGTTCTCTTCCGAACCCCCCTGTTACACTATCACGAGGGACCTGCCTGACCTAAGCATTTAATAACCCAGAGACATGATGTCATAAAAAGCATGCTCCATCAAGGATGCTGTCTTCCTCGATTTCACCTTGGGCGGCATGCTGTGATAATCACCTGATCTACTTGGCTGTGTTCAGGAAGGTCACGCACAGTCTCAGAATAGATCTTCGGGATCATGGCTCCCTTCTTGCCTCTCTATCCTGTTTATGGCATCACATTAAAAATAAACGTGTTTACTGGGAAAATGTTATAAGGCTTGAAGTTCTTCCAGTGAGCCAAAACATTATGACCACCTCCCGAAAAAAAGCAAAAGATAGCGTCAAACTATTTGTCCGTCTGTGTTATATTTATCACAGATCTATTTATATCAAGGTGATTATTTATTGTCAGGCTACAGTGGTCTGAGGAAGGACAAACCTCAAACCGATTCAAATGAAGGTCTTTCATAGCTTAAATTGAAGATCCTCCTGGTGAGAACATGGATGTGTACCAAAACACAGAGCATCAAACCCTTCTGTGTATCTCAGAACTAATGGGTTCATGGGTAATTTTCACGGTTCATGTTCTCTCCAAGATTATGTAGCCTTCCCAGCTCATTAAAGTCACTAGAAAATTCTCATGCAACATACAAAAGTGGAAGAAGCTGCTGGTGATGTTTTGGTACCAGATAACTCA
>JAYDZF010000008.1:14326847-14339059 GCA_034509105.1 Microcambeva barbata | reverse complement strand
GCCTAGCAGAGCCGGGATTTGAACCGCCAATCTCTGGTCGATAGTCCAAAGCTCTACCCACTAGGCTACCACCGTCCATTTTGGGTGAGATTATTTAGAGAGACCGGGAAAGTGAAATATCAGGAATTCAATCTTTGAGCAGTAAGTGTTGAGCGAACAATTTCACCAATGGCTTCAGCATAAAAAACCATAGACACACTGCCGACCCGCTATTACCCATGCCCCTAGCCCCCCCCCCCCCCCCCCAGTTAAAAACACAACTCCGCCATCTCATCATTAAAATGTCATTCCAATCCTTGCTTTGACCTTTCAGCCGCTCTACGCCCCTCCTGTCCGACGCCGACAGCTCTACTCACCCGACCGCCATGGTCTTCGTTTTTCTTCCTGTAACAGTGACAAAACGGGCCGCCATTGTCAATCACTCTTCGGCTGTCCAGAGGAGGTCAGAAGCGAGGACCTTTGACCCGGAATAGCTCGCGGCTGTGGGGATTTCAGAGGTTATCTGGCCGCTGTAGGAAGGTTATCACTGGCCTCGGAGCACCTTTAGTGACAGAAGCCGAGCACGCTCCGCTAATTGGTAGTGACTGTGTGAACGCGAGCAGAGGTGACAGAGATGATGTGAGGACAAACATCCTGCTGTTCATTAAAGCAGGGAATACGTCGATCAGGCGTAACATTATGACCACCTTCCTAATGCCGCGTACTCGGACAAATCAGATGTGCAGCCGTAATGACACTGTAGCCGGGTTACCACTGTTCCACTGTGGACCGGGAATACCCCACAAGAGCAGGAGTTCTGACCCAGTCATCATTTTACGTAATATAAACTTTGATTATCTCTTTATCAAAGGACCTGTAAGTAAGCAGGCTATATTGAGCAGCGAACATTTTATCCTCAGTGTTATTCACTTAGCTGGCTTTCAAAAGACTTCAGATATACACAAACCAGGCCTGATTTCAAGGGCAATTTCGTCTCCTGCAGGCAGTGCCTATTGTGTCCACAAGAGGTGTACGCGATCCAGCTATCGAGCTATTAAAGCTTCAAAATGGTCACATAAAATGCAAAAATGTTCGTGCTTATAAAAAAGTGCTCAGGGGTGACATAGTTTAAGGACCACAGATCACACAACAACGTGTAATCAATATACATAATGAGTCTTTAACTTAATCTTTAACTTAACGATGTATGGATGCAGGAAAAGTTGATTCTGGACGTTGAGGTAAGGCTGTTAAAGGAACCTATTAAAAGAAAAAGGGACATGTAAAAAAAGAAGTGTAGGGATGATGGAAGGTTCATGTCGACCCACGTAAACATGATTTCAGTGATAAAAAGTTGTTGATTTGCAGAAGCCACGAGGGACAAAAATGCTCTTTATACTTTACACTTCAACTAACTCATTGCCAAACATTTTGGCCTGACACGAATGAATGCAAATGATGATTGAGATAGCATTTTTAATCTCCCTGTATGGTGTAAAATAAATTTGACCCTATGGTAGGGAAGTGGGATGGTAGCCAGTTATTAAGAGGATTAGTTCATCCTCTATAAACTGGACAAACCCCTAGAATGCTGATTAGCTTTTTTCCTGTTAAAACTGTTCTGTTGTCCATCAGACTAGAAATTCTTTAAACTCCTTAGAAATTGATAGACTTCAAGATTCTGGCTTTCTAATATAGGGTTTGAAGTTTAACATCTTCCAGTAGTTCAGTCATTCTGACTGTCATTTTCATTCTGTTTTATAATTTAGGTCCAGTTAAATAATTCCAAACAAGTAATAATTGTGATTTAACATTTTTAATTTGTGTAGGATACAAGTGTCTTATGATTTCTGATTATTCTGATTTTATCCAGATGTCAAAGTATAAAACAAAATATAAAATGAGCTCCTAACCAATTCTGTTGACGTCGGGGGTGTCAAAACATGGACAGGAGTCGTCACTGGATGCTATTTGTTTGCATTAAACCGGTAGCATAGGCTGTGCTGTGTGTTGTAGCTTTTGCTTATTATTTCCTTCATTTACAGTTACTTTTCTTGGACAATTGAATCTATGATTAAAGGGGATTTTGTTTAAGTTCTATTTTTAAAGTTAGTAGAGCTCTGGTTAAAATACACAAATATATTTGGATCAAGTATTCTGCCTGACGCAGCTCAGTTGAGAACTTTGTAACTTGTATCAGAAACCGGAATGTATCATGTCTGGATGGCTCACGCATGGGCTCCTCCAAAAAGGTTTTCTTTCTGACATTTTCATTTTCTGTTCTAACGAAAAGCTGAGATTTCTCCCCTCTCTATTTTTTCATTCTTAGATTTATTATTAATACTGAATTAGGCGGCCTGCGTGTTGCACACGGAAGCTTCAAGCTCGAAAGAAAGTGCAAAATCCAGAAAAAATGTTCTTTCAGATTTGTTCATGTGTACCATACTGTAACTAACAATTACTGAAAGGTGGGAGTGTTGTTCTGGAATGAGAGAGTTGGTGGATTCCCATAGCACAACACCTACCAGGGTTGGGGGTGGTATGTGTTACAGGGTGTTTTAGTGGTATAAGATACCAAAGGGTGTCTATAATCTATAGGGTCTAATGGTCTTGTAGAAGGGGTCGGGGCATATTAAGTCAGGAGAGTTATTCATTCTTATTTTTTAATAATAATAATAAAATGACTTGGAATTGAGGCATGTTAATAAGTGAGTGGTGGGGGCGTGCTAAAAGTTGCCACATGTATGTGGAGCTATGCCAAGAAATCTAAATTCCACCGTTTTAAGGCATCAGAAGGGGAAAACATTACCAGCTTTGCCCGTTGGAGTCTGGAAATTGATTTATTTCTTCATGCCAACCAAGTGTTTTTAAAATTACACCATTTATAAAATGGCACCAGTCTGGAGTGATTTGTCTGATCACTGAAACGTTTATTTCATTTGATCATTTTAGGTTCTAAAGGAGGTAAAGATTGGGGTTCCAGGCGAAACATAATTCATGTACAGTAATTCACTCAAGTCAATGGAAATACCCTACAGAAAGAAATTCAGTGTGTGTGTGTGTGTGTTTGAGAGAGAGAGAGCATGTTAAGGCCGATAAGACTTGAGGCGTCCAAGACACATTCTTCATCTTCTTCCCCTGCTTCATCTGTGACTGCTGACAAGTCCTGATGTGTAGATGTGTGTTCGAGTGTGTTAAGGTGTTTCACACGGTTCAATAACACTCTTGTCTGCTCTCACAAAGGAGCTCTGGATGTTCCCGCATCCAAACACATACACGTTTTTGTGGAACCATCATACGTTCGGTTGAGTTCTTTTCTCTAGCGCTACGTGTGTGAGCTGAAGATGTGAAGACCTGCTGGGTTAACCGAGAACTTTGGAACGCACCTAGAGAGACGTGATGGACGTTTGGTGAGCACCACCACCTGCATATACTGTTTAAGGAGCTGAGGTTTTTAGCCATGGTGGATAAGTACCCCAACCTCACCACTGACCTCAAAAATGCTCATTTAACCGAAGAGGAGTCAATTCCCCTGACACATGGCAAATTCAATCCAAAATGATGTGTGATGCATCATAGCCAGACCCAATTTTAATGTCAATGGTTTTGGAATAGCAGGTCCAACAACCTCTTTAAATTGCCAAAAGTGTTGGGCACATTTTAGTGTATAATCACACATTGCATACTTTTTATTTTCCCCTTTGAGGGTTTATCTTCAGCACTGCATACCAAGACTCTCTCTCTCTCTTGTTACACTTCTGTCTAATTACAGGGTATAGCAGACAATGCCAACCTAAGACAGACACAATTCGAGACTTCCCCTTCAATTTGACTTGGCTGGGTTCCTTTTACTTCATTAAACATCCTCCGGTAAATTTCTGTCTGGGTGTTTTTTTTATTTATTTATTTTTTGCTTCCAGGCTTTGAGTGAACTGTAGGTGGTCACATGCTGCCATTACACAGTTGCAGAGAAATGCACAGATTCCTCCAGGTAGAACTAATGTAGATGTGAAAGCTCTACAATCAGTTAGTCATTGTTCTGTCAAATCAGTTTGCTTCATAAGTGTAAATGATGCGGCATTGTGTTTAAATTACGTGCTACCTTGCTGAGTCTCGGTTATTTATAGGTACAAGTTACAGCAAGTAGCAGGTAGAAATAATAAAATCCTATGAGACAAATGTTTGACCAAAAGTAAATGGACACATGGTAATAATTATAAAGCACAGATGATTGCCCAATCGATAATGAAGATCAAAATTCCCCTTATGGGATAAAGATGAACTTAGTTGTTTTCATGCCAGATGCCCAAACCTCCCTATTTATGTGGGCTTGGGACCGGCACAGTGGTTGGGTACCTATAGGACTGACCTTTGAGTGATTACCAGCCTAGTTAGCTGCTCTTTGTGCTGTACATGCCGGTCATGATGTGAAAGAAGCTGAAGATGTTCAGAACTTAGTCACTAGACAAGAATATAGATCTTATGAAGTTCCTTAAGATCTTAACTGTCTGCACTAGAGAAGATTGACAAAATCTGTCACTTTCCACTCCGCTACATTTACTCGCAATCAATAAGCACCACTTAAGAGTTTAGCTTGATGCTTTACTGACCGAACAAGTCATCGATTGGGTTTCTGCTCCCGTCTATAAGCATGTTTCATATTCAATTATTTCTTCACCATCCAACTTCATCGACTACAGTGGCGGTTCTCAACCTTTTTTTAATCTCCTGGGCTTCTCGAGTTCAAATTTACATTTCTGGGACCCCTTTGCAGCCACAAATAATATAATAAATAATTATTAATAAATGGAATTAATCTCAGGTTCATAAAAAGAAAAAAAAGAAATTGCATTTTTTTTTAAACATTAAAAAGTACATTCCTGAATTTCAATCCTGCAACACATCCCAAAAACATATACCTCTTTGCAATAAAGCAAATAATTTCGGCATGTCCTATCAGACCAGTGTAGGCTGGGTCGATTCCACTATAATACCAATGGTTTTATAATGGCGAGTCAAACAAGCTAGTCTGCCACCAACCCCCAGACTTCAAGGAGCTCACTTCCCAATGTGCAGTGATGTGTAAGATGAAATGAAGTGTGTGTTACTATAACAATCCAACAATGCTACATTAATAATAAGCGCAGTCCAAAAAAACGCAACCTGTATCCATTATTATTGATGAACAGCGATGGAGTGCTGTTCATTAGTTTTCATTCCCTGCTTGCAACCTAGTAACAGCTCGAAACGGCTAGAATTGAACCAGCCAGGTTTTTTTTTTCCATGATGAAGCATCTCTGAGCAGAATGCCATTCCAGTATGTTAAATGCTAGAACCGTGTCATCCATCTGCCAGCCATTATCATGAGTTTTGCGATATACTGTCAACGCTGCTGTACTCAGAAGCTAAGCATGGCTGAAGTGAGGACAGAAATTCACTAAATATGCTTGAATTTGAAGACAGAGGGCTGGCAGGATGGCAAAGGTTCATGGGAGGAGTATGTCAAATCTGTTCCACCACCTTTTGGGGGGCCTTTCTAGCATACGGAGGCATGGGGCAGTGCTTCTGAGATAGACAAGGTTTGGATCTATGTGCAAAAAGATTCCTAAAGAGTAATTTACAGTTTTTATTAGAGTTTGGTGGAAGTCAGTCCAGATTCTCTTATCTGAAACCTAGGGGTGCTAAGTGGGTTAAACTAATAAAATGATGCTAGCCCAAGCCATTTTTATTTAAAACCAAGTTAAACAGCCTGCTCAGGTTGGTTGCTTGGTTATAAATAAGGACACACTTAATCAGGCCGAGACTTTTACTGGGTAATATGCCATTTGCTATGAAATTCAAACTAAGATTTGTGTTTAGCAATTTTAATTTTTTGATTCAAAATGTCTCGTGTTTATTAATTTATTTTTTTGAGAATTTTAGAATAATCATAATACATTTAAACCAGTACTCTTTGCAGTGGAATTTGAAACACATACACGCTAGTGAACACTAGGGGTCAATGATCAAACATGCCCGGATCGCTGCGCCTACCGCTGGTGCACGGGGAACAGTTAAGGGTTAGGTGCCTTGCTCAAGGGCTTGACCTGTCAACCTTCTGGCAACCTTCTAATCACAAGCCCAGTTCTCGAACCTCCTTGCCATGACTGTTCCTGCACTGCACATCATCATTCATGTAGTGAACGCTTATCCTTTGAGGGCAGACACACCGGAACATGCGCATCCCTCGCCACCGACTCTGAAACAATACAGAGTGGAAATTTATTTCACAAAAGAAAAGATTTGCTCCGACTTGATGGCTGAATGTGTGCAGACTAATTTGTGGGCTTTATTCCTGTACGAAATGCCTTGTTCTGTGATTATGATTGGCTCAATTTGACAACACTGGAACCACAATGTCGGCTACTTAGCCAGCGGGTCTCTTGATGCATTCCCAGCTTGCATCGGGGCATGAACATTAGCGCCATATTCATCACTTTTCTCATGCTACGCTGAGCTTGTGATGTCATAGATGTTGTTCGGGATGACACCCTGTTTCACTAAAGAGGTACCACCCTGCCTGATTTGGAATGGTTGACTGTACAAGCGTTGGGTTCCAGACTGGAGTGATGAATGAAGTACAGGCATGTGTAGCAATTTCTCAGCTTTATTCTGTGATGATTGCCATGAGTGGAACACGTTGTCTGGGAAATTTTCTTGAATCTGGCAAGGATAAGCATTAATCATGCACCAACCAGACTTTTAATGTGGCATAAGATAACTGCTATGGCTAGGCACCAATGACTGATTGATGGGAAAAGCCATGCTTACATACTACATCTTTCCATCTGCAAGAACAGGAATAGATTAATGTGATGCAGGTTCCATGAAACAACATCTTTTCAATGTTTGAATTAGAAAAGAACACAAACTATTC
This sequence comes from Microcambeva barbata, assembly GCA_034509105.1. Lineage (NCBI taxonomy): Eukaryota > Metazoa > Chordata > Actinopteri > Siluriformes > Trichomycteridae > Microcambeva > Microcambeva barbata. The sequence continues at coordinate 14,332,164 of JAYDZF010000008.1, read as the reverse complement.
GGTCCAGTATGCACTTATGTACATTAATGGACTTAAAATAATAAGCAGACACATTTAAGATGGATTTGAAATTGAGTCTGACCTCACAAATGCTAGATATGGGATAATACATATAAATACAAGTACACTGATCAGGCATATACCTTTGTTTACCTGTCAAGGCATGGACACCACTGCACTCCTAAAAGTGTTGTGGTGACCGACACCAAGATGTTAACTCATCTTTTAACTTGTATGCGGTAGGGCCTCCATAGAGCCAACGTGTTTGATGTATGGCCTCCAGATTCCCCATCTGTTGGACATACTGGACAAACTTTTGTCCTTAAAACCATTCTTGAACCATTTTGTACTTAGTGGCTGGGTGCATCATTCAGCGTGAGATGAAACAGCCATCAGGGCGTAGTGGTACATGGTCTGCACAAATGCTTAGGTAGATGGTACATGTTGAAGTAAAATTCACATACATGAGATGTTTCCCAGCAGAACACCATTACACTGCCATTACAATTCACCTCTCAGGGGTCATAATGTTAGGCCTGATCAGTTTAATGTTTCATTTGTCCAAAGAAAATATATCATCATATGCTTTTCCTTCCTCTTACTTCTAAATGTAGTTTATTTTACTTCTGGGAAACCCAAGTCTGTCGAAGGAGGGTGCCTGATACGCTCCTTTTCCAGGGTAAGGTCTGAGGAATTAGGTGGTCAGGGTTGTACTTCGAATTCTTCGTCAATGTTGGTCCTTCCATCCGCACACCTTATATCAACCCAGCTCACAAAACATTGTACGATATGTTGAGTGTGTAAATCCACACACACACACACACACACTATATGCCATGTATTAATCTATTTAACCTCCATTACATCCTCACATTGTATCCACTGGTATCATTTTCATGTGTCCTGATGATTTTGGCTGCTCCATGTGTGTCTCAGATTTTCCTAGCACATCCCCGGTTAGGTCACATGCTTCTTTCCATGTCCACCGGCGGCACATGTTCCTACTGAAGAAAATATTTATTAGGACAGGAACCCGATTCATTCGCTCCTTCCCTTCAATTCAGCATAGCGGGACACACAAACATTTCCTTTGTCGCCGTACCAATCGAGTGTGTATTTACTCTTTAAATTGCAAAAACAGTCAAAAATGCATTACGCTGCCAGGGTTCGATTACCTACAGACCACGGTTCCTGAACGGACTTATAGAGTTACTTCACAGCATCAGTGGTTTGAATCATCTTACAGAAAGCATGTTCACCTTTGCCCTCTGAAGTGCTGCGTTAAGGCTTCAGGGTCAGACCGAACCAGGATCTGGTTAAGATGACCGATAAGAGAAAGGGGAAATATTCGAGTGAAGGTTGATGCTTTATGTTAAGGGTTTCCCCCTCTGCACCCCCGTCCTTTCCAGGTGACTTGTAAGTGAGTCAGTATCCAGTTTATGTGAATAGCTGAGGCATTAAGGCCTGAAGGGTCCCACTTAAGGACCGGTGCCCAATCTCAAACTTTTTACTCTGCATTATGAGCTTTATTTTCTCTCACTGAAAATGTCAGGCCAAGGGCTCAGAACAGATTTTAAGGAAATGTTAAGGTAAAAACAAATATTGTATCTGAGTGTTTATTATATACACCAACCAGGCCCCACATTATGACAACTGATTGGTGAAGTGAATAACAATGAGGATAAAATGCTCACTTGCTTCATATATTCAGTATCCCACCAACTAATGTGCCACGATGAAGAGTTGAGTGATGTTAGAAGCCAAAACATAGTGAAAGAATTTCAGGGAGTTTGACAAGGGCCACACTGTGATGGTTAGACGATGGTCACAGCATCTAAAATATTGTAGCCCTTGTGGTCGTTCTTGGTATGCACTAGTGAATACTAATCAAATGTTGTTTAAGAAAGGAACAGTGGTAAACCGGTGACAGGGTCACAGGCAGCCAAGACTCATTGATACACGTGGGGAGCAACGGCTGGCAAGTTTGGTCCAACACTAAAACGAATTATGCTTTAAATGTCAGCAAAAACCACTCACTCACTCACTAGGCCACCTATCGTAATCAGGGTAGCAGGTGGTGTTGGAGCCTATTCCAGCTTTCAGTGGGTACAAGGCACAAATAAACTCTGGACAGGGCATCAGTCCATCCATTTTAGAATCTCTAATTGACCCGACTGCATGTCTTTGGATTCCACATTGAAAGGACCCAGGTTTCTTTACCCAACAAAAAAGAAATAAATCTAAATGTTTGAACCAAAACTGGAAATGTGATCGGTTGACCCTGCAGACAAAAAGCGTCAGATTCCCTTTCCAGAACGTTAATTAAATCCATTTAATTAAAGAAACCAAATGGAACATTCCAATAGTCCACTGGCAAGTGTGAGAGTGTTTCAGGCAGGTGTGAATGGTGCATCTATTTGAGAAGGTTGAAAGTCTTCACACTTCTACGCCTTTTCTTTTCCATTGTTGAGTCTGGCATGAAAAATAAATAACTCCATTTCAGCTCTTTCAATCACACCTTGGTTCTATTATCTTTCCACGAATCTTTACTTTTCTCTCACCGACCCTTCAGTGAAGACTCTTTCCATCCCAGGTTCTCCTGCTCACTGTTTTCTAAAGCTATCAAATGTCATCATCACATTTAATATTAATCACATCACACCCCGCCATACCGTACTGGCGTGAAAGGAAGAAAATGCTTTTAAGTTCGGAGTTTTAAATTTAGCACAGTGTCACCCAGCCTGATGTCTTTTCCAGTTTTCAGCCAGGGCGTCACTCAGTGAGCCCTGTTCCCATGAGCATCTGGGTCTGATAACATGCTGTGTTTATCTATGTGGCAGGAAGAGTGTTTTTCCTCTCCCTGTGACGGCGAAAGAACGGGTTCACTGATGGACGGCTGATTATTTGACTAGTTTGTGTCAGTCCCCAGATCCTAATACTAAATATTTATGTGTGACAGATCCCTCTCTACTCATCTTTCGGTGGTCTGCTGAGAACTTTAGGTCATACAGGTCAAAATGGTGGGAACACTTCCCATAGAACTAGTTGTTATGATTGACGAATGATAGGCTTGGTGTATCTTTGCTCTAGAAGCCTTTTACTTCCTTAACTCCTCTGAGCTCATTTAAAGAAATTAGATGTCCCTAAAGATTGCACTACCAACTAGATATGACTTTCCCGGCACAGGCTGAGTTAGGAATCAAAAAGTAATTAACCTATTTTGGGATTGGGGCTGCAGAAGTACAAAAACTTAAATTAAATACAAGTAATAGTAATTTGGTAGAATAATTAGGCAAGTAAAAAGTACATTAGTAGAAACGTACTTCAAGTAACCAAGTTAAACTGAATCTATTTTTTTAAGTTGGAGGTACACAAGCCCCATCACACAAAAGAGACACTCCATCCATTTCTAGGTGGGTGTGAATGTTTCTCAAGGGAAGCACAGTATCTTGCTGTGAATGATGTATTGGCTGATAAACCTATCATTCACCGTGACATGTTACACTGCCTGATAAAAAAAATCTTCAAAATAGAGATAAAATAAACCAGTAGATGCATCGATTTACTTAGAACTAAAGTAACAAGTACATTTTAAAACTGTAGAGTAAAAGTAAAGCGTATTAAATGACGCCCATGAATTTCAAAACGTATTTTTTTCCTCGACCTTATCAGCAAAAGGGTCCTGGGTTCGATTCCCGTGTGTCCATGATGTTGTCTGCACCCAACACTACCCTAAATCAAATTCTACTATCTGATAGCACTGCTGAGATTTAAACCCCAGACCTCATTGGTAGTCGGTCTGCATTTTTTTTCTCTTTAAATGAGCTAATATATAGTTAGGCTACTAAGCACGTACAGCGTTACATTTTAATGCGTGCGACGATGTGAACCGTACAATTACTCTCACTTTATAAAGTAAATGGGTGAGGATGTTCTGCTCTGCATACATGAAGCCAATGAGACGCCTTGAGCAAACTAAGGGGTGTACATGCCAGTCCTTAGTAAATGACCCGCTCCCAGTTGTTTAATCTTTAAGATGGCCCAACCGATCTGAACAGACTAGCATTTCTCAAACTGCTTCAGGAATATTTACCATGTCGAACGACTTCATGAAAAAGACGCCATTGATTTTGGTCCTTCCATCACGAGGTGCTGTTCTGTTTTTGTTTGAATTCCTTGCTGAGGCCGGTTCTTTGTTCTGTAGGCATGCCGGTGGGTTTAGGTATGCCAAACTTTATCTCTTACGCTCTCTCTGGGTAAAAAAGGAAAGAACTGGATGATAATCTGAAAAAGACTGAGTAAACCTTGTGTCTGCTTCTGTGGCATAAGGAGGAAGGTGTGGTCTGATATTTTTTGCAATGGATTCTATTTTAAGCATCTGTTCCGAACAATGGAGGAAGTCTGACTGGCTTGTGTGTCTTTGTGGAAATCATGTTATCCCTTATAAAACCCTTAATTGTCAACATGCTGTCTATTCTCACTCTAAAAGGCAACACTGGATGATCACAGTGGTCATTCATTTGTTTGTTGGTTCAATCATTCATAAAAAAATGTGTACTTATTACATTTACAACATTCCTTAGAGTACTTATATTATATTATATGTGTAAGGTTTAGGAATAGGTCATCATTTTATTTATTGATTGATATATTTAAGCAATAGACTTATAAATAATTGCCGTGCCCACAGTGTGATTCTTGGTTACCCACACAGACATTTTTGACCCTATAATGGATATTTTTTTCCTCACGCAACGTGTAAAGTGAATTTATTATAAAATACACGTATCCTCTGGGTTGATGTAGATGTATGTTTATCATATATGAAAAAAGTACTAAAATTTGATTATACAAAATATGTCTAAATGATTTTATATGGTATTACACCAACCAGTCTATTGACTAGTGACATATGAACTTTATAATGCTGATTACCCAGTGTTCAGTTCACTTCAGTTCATCCTCTTTAACCTCTTATCCTAATTAGGGTCGGGGAGGGGTGTTGGAGCCTATCCCGGCTCTTCATCGGGCACTGGGTACATGGGTTACAGTGTACAGTACAGAATACACAGTGCATCACACCATTCACGTTAACTTCTGAAGCTCACAGGCCAGCCTTCGCTCTTGAGCCTTGGCTGCCCATTAGCCGTCACCGGTTTATCATGGATCTTTCCTTGGACCACTTTATCATGTCAAGAACACCCCAGAAGAGCTGCATTTTTGGACATGCTCTTACCAAATTGTCTACCACTGATTATCCGTTCATCACAGCACCTCTTAGTTGGTGGGATCTATTTGGTATTTTATCCTTAAACTT
>JAYDZF010000008.1:14250528-14261440 GCA_034509105.1 Microcambeva barbata | reverse complement strand
GCACAGTTTTGCCCCCACTTGTCCTTTCCGACACAACCTAAGGTCTGGGATTTGTATTACTATAAAAGGGGATTCAAGAATAAGCTGAAACTTCACACTACACCTTTATAGTTGGTAGTTTTGTATTTATGTATGTTTTGTTAAAGAATGAAAGCATTTTGAACTCAGGTCTAATGCTGAGTATGTAGATTTATTTTTAAAATCGAGAAAAAAGGTGACTTTCCGCTGCATCCTAGAAAGAAATGAAAGCCAATCAGACATAACATTATGACCATTTGCTTAACGCTGCAACCTTCCTATCAGACCCAGCATTCAATTCTTCAAGCAATCTGAGCCACAGTAGCTCGTCTGTTGGATCAAAGCACTTGGGTCAGCACTTGCTCCTTACTTGACCTTGTCACTAGTTTACCACTGTTCCATTGGAGCATGTTCCATAGATATTGACCACTGCACCACTAAAGGAGCTGTAGGCTTGGAGGTGCTCTGACCCAGTCGTTTATATTTCTGTTGGACAGCATAAACATCACTGAAATTCTGGTCAATCATGATGGTGTCTTGTCAGCTTGTCATGTCATCGTCATGCTACAAATGTTCTATTCTGTGAATCCCAAAGGACTCTTGAATTCAGATCTGTTGAAAGTGAAGTACACCATCAGCTACAACACTGGTGCTGGAGTATTGTTCTGGCCTCCACATACTATTATCCACGTTCCATCTTCTGATGCCTCGACGATCCTTAGATGAACATCTAACCATTCGATATGGCCACTGCAGGCTGTGTGTGCGTTTCTTCGGATGAAAGAACAAAGTAGCGCAGACCGGACACGACGAGGTATAAATACCCCCCACCCTCCATTTCCCACAGAGAAGAGACTGCGCTGTATTATTATTGAGACGAGGGTTCCAGTCACAGATGGCGGCTTGGATTATTACAGAACGCCTGGCATCTTTCCGGAGGTCGGGTCGCTGTGGAAACAACCACGTTTAATCTTTCCTACGTGCCCAGGCTCTCTGTGATGTATGGACGTGAACGTGCCCGAGCCTGTCCGTGTTGGGTGTTGTGTTCGATCGACAGAAATGACAGATGGGTGATGGATGCTGATGTGGCTCGACGTGTCCGAGGGAAAAGCACAATAGTGGCAGAAAACCAAGCCAGTCGGGTTGGGTGGGGGTAGTGTAAACATACCTGAGGGGGGTTTCTGTGGAGAAAAAGGCAGGCGTGGTCGTTTTATGGGTACGGTCGTAAACGCTGACGCGGACACAAACGGGCGCCTGGAGTATAGGACAGATGTTTTATTGTAATGATCCGATCATGGCTTTTACTCTTGCACTCTGATGATGTGAGGTTCTGAGCTAGTGCGGGGCTCAGCACATCCGGGAACCGAATGCAATCTGGGTTTCTTGACGTCAAGGTCAGGGATGTCAGAGCGACCGTTCCGCTGTCTGTCTCTCTGGTCTAGATTAACCGATGGTGCTCGGATTGGGTCTGTGAGGACAAAAACAAAAAGACAGATTAATGATGAACTGCTTTTAATGATGCTCCTAATGATTATTACATCTGGCCAGCTGTAACCTAGTGGTTATAGTACAGGACTAGCAATCTGAAAGATGCCGGTTCAAACCTCACCACTATCAGGTTGTCACTGTAGGGCCCCTGAGCGAGGCCCTTAACCCTCAGTGCTCAGACTGTATACTGAAACTGTACTGTAAGTCGCTTTGGATAATGTAAACAAATTTTCATGACCAGCAATAGCCTAGTGGTTAAGGTGTTGGACTAGTAATCCAAAGGACGCCGGTTCAAACCTCACCACTGCTAGGTTGCTGCTGTTGGGCCCTTGAGCAAGGCCATTAACCCTCAATTGTTTGAGGGTTATGTATACTGTAACTGTAGTTTGGAATTGACTGGTTAGTCAGCACTATGAGAAGGTAATCTGAGCCATCCTACGGCAATTCAGTTAGCAACTGTTCAGGTCTAAAACAGCCTGCTAGGATGATATTTCCTTCGAAATTAACACGGTGAATTGCACACCCTTTATGCCTGACCCTCGATCACACAGTAGAAGTAAAAAAAAAAAAACTTTTCCTCCCTCAAACACAGCCCACTTTGCATATTAGACCCAGCCAGGTTGATAGCACCGCTGAGTTTGTATTCTAACGTATTAGATTGAGGTCAGCTCTGGTTCTCTGCTTGTTTTGCTGAGTGTACATACACACGTGCTACCAGATTCATTCATTCTAACCTGCCATCCCTGCACAGGGTGCAGAGCTACTCGGCAGACACATTCCGTACCTTCTCACCTTCAACACACACCCCTATGTAGTCTCAGGTGGAGAAGAAAGAACATTTTACCTTTGTGTCTCCATCAAAGTTGTTAGAGGAGAAACGAGAGAGGGCCTTTCTGAAGGACAAAGCAGGAAGCGGCGGTGGGAAAGAATAGCTGCATCAGGGAACGTGGGAGCGAGGAAGAGGACGACGTTTTTAATGATGCCCTGGGCCCTCGGCGTAATACGATTCAGTTAAAGGAGAGTGGACTTCATGTGTGACTTTCATTAACCGTGCTGAAGCTGATGATCTTCATTCCTCTCTCTCTCTTTCTGACACGTTGGCAGGATCATTACAACAGAATAGGATGTCCCACACCTCCACTAAAGCTTTTTTTTTCGGTCCATCCCTAACCTGTCCCATACGCACTCACACTGAGCTGCTGACGGTATAAAGTGAGTGCGAGTGTGTGCGCATCTGTTGGCTGACCTTGAGAGAGCAGACCTAATTACTCTCTTCAGTAATTAGAAAAGCGTCAGCCTCAGCGACCTGTGTGTGTATAAAACAATGAGCTGCTGTAACTATAGTATATGATTAGCTATCGTATAACCTTACAGCCGGGGCACCCAACACGCGGTGGGTCAGGCCTTCGTTCGAGCCTAGTGGCGCCACCTTCCTGGGATTCTTATTACAGATCGATCTTGCTCTTGTATCACCTTCACGCTGGCCGAGGTGGGTAGCATGGGAAACACCCTGCGGTGTCCAACATGTGTGCACTTGATGGCTAATTGAATCGTACCTCATACCACATCACTACTGGAATATCAATAGACACCTCCTATGCTTCAGACACATCCGTCATGACTAGAAATGTAGGGCACTTGTATGGTAGTTTACTGGTTAAGATACTGGACTAGTAATCAGAAGGTTGCCACTGTTGGGCCCTTGAGCATGATCGATAACCCTCAATTTCTTATACTGTATAATGCTATAGCAGTATGTAGCTTTGGATAACACACATCCACTTAATGCACACACAAACTGTGTGGCAAAGTTAGAGGGGTTCAAGGTGCCAACATGAGTAGTGGACAAGTAACCTATGCTTACCAGAGCAGACCTGAGAATGAAACTATTCACATTTGGACTATTGAGCAATTATGACAAATGCTAACCTTTTAGGACAGCAGTGCCGTTGTTTCCTATTGAGCATGGCATTAACACTTATGCCAAGTTCACACTAACTGGGAATTAATAGGAGGTCACACACTGTACCATGTACCATCAGGAGGAATCACAGGCTGGTCTCAGATACTTCTTTATGTCTTCTTTATGTCTCAAAATCATACACAGGAAGAGACAAGGGGCTTATTGTTAGCATTTTTTTTCTAATGTAGAGATAATATGTTTTGGCATGGGAGATAAGATAATTCAGAATCATGTGGACATCTGTCGCTTGTTCCATTATTTGCATCATTATATTAGCTCGTGATATGAATTTATATTTTAAATATGTTGTTTAAATGTTTTACATGGTCATGAAAAAAGAAAAAAGAGAAGGAATCCCAGTCATGAACACACTTAACTGAAAAGAGAGAAGGTGCGTCTGATTTTAATTATAAGATACTTAGATTGCTAGATATTTTTTGGGATCGAGTCATTGAATAGGACAATTCAGTGTCTTCAATCAACCTGCTAGCATGTCTTTGGACTGTGGGAGGAACCCGGAGTACCCGTAGGAAACCATGCAAACTCTAAAGGACCTAGATCGCGCCACCCGGGGATCAAACCCAGGACCTTCTCGCTGTAAGGTGACAGTGCTACACACTAAGCTACCAAACAATGATGAAGAAACGACCATTAAGATTCATGAGAATTTTTAAATTCCTATGATACTCTTTTTAAGTAAAATACACCATGTTACTCTCTCAGAACAAGCTGATACTCAGCACCCCGAGCTACAACAAGCTTAAAAGTAAAACAGCGAGTAAAAAATACAGGACGCCTTAGGGTGGATTTCTCGATTACCCCACTTAAATGCAGATTTGTTCAGCAAAGCGGGTAAATTCTCTCCCTGAATCGTAATAATGAATCATTTTAGCTTCCATAATCGATATACCCCTTTTCACTCGTAGGCCATTCTGATTAACTAATGCTTCAGCAACTGCAGGATCGACTTCCTTTACTGATACCCTAGTTTAATCTTCACAAAGCTTCAGCTATTCGTTTCCCATCTCGCTGGCTGTCCGGCCACTGGGTAAAAAATGACCAGTTTCCCCCCTCTCTGATGATACAAAGAAATTCTAGCTAATCCAGGGTTTGCTCAGTTACATTTTTCTGAGGTTACATTTCCTCCCAGCAATCACATCTGATGACTGGTCATTCATAAGCATCAGGATACACCGTGTGGTTAACAGTCATGGCCTTTCTGTTTAAGTTGGTTCATGTGCAGTTCAGCAGAATTTTAGTCTTATGATCATCAAAACCACTTCTTTTGAAAGTATTTTATTCCTTCCAGTTGTCGGGGAAATGCTGTATTGCTTATTTAAAATAAAATGATTGAAGGCATTGTCTTTCAATAATTTACAGTATACCAATTATGACAATTTACACAGTCTAGGGGTCTGAACCACACATATTCCGTCTGTCCCTCCCTATTTACCGGTCTGTATGTCTGATATTAAAACTGTTCCAGATCCCTTAAAACCAGGAACGTTAATAACAATAAATAAAATAAAAGTATTCCCCCCACATCAACAAATTTACACCACCGGTTAAACTTATATCCTGTACAGTACAGAGAAGCACTGGTCCATAATTGTCGTCACTAAAAGAGTGACCACATGGTGGCTTAGCGCGAAGGTCCTGGGTTCGATCCCCGGGTGGGCCGATCTAGGTCCTTTCTGTGCCGAGTTTGCATGTTCTTCCCATGTCCACATGGGTTTCGTCCGGGTTCTCTGGTTGCCTCTCACAGTCATGCTACCAGGTCGATCGGAGACACCCCATCCTGTAAGTACCTGCGATGGACTGGCGCCCCGTCCAGGGTGTTATCTTGTTCCTTGCACCAGTTGAAGAGCTGGGATAGGCTCCAGCACCCCTCCTTGACCCCAATTAGGATAACAGCTTAAAGACATTGATCTGAGATGTGCCTCTTTTGCTTGGTCTTATAAAGTCATAAAAGACATTTGCAAGTCAAGGCTGGGCACCATCTAGTGAAGACAATTGGCAGAACCTGCAGCAGACAATAACTGGCCAGCATGTTTGCTGGGAGGGATGACCGGACTAAGTCGGTGGAATTTTCAAAAGCTGTGTAAGGATCCCGGGGCACCAAGGGAATTCCATGGTGAAAAGAAGGGACTGCAGATGTGTTATAGTTAAAGTGATGATTAATTGACTGCGCTTATATTACAAAAATATGATGTCTATACCTGTTATTTTGACAGCGTGATGTCCAATGAGCTCATGGCTAGGTGTCCACATATTTTTGGTCATATGTCCACGCCTGATAAATGCCTTATCTTAAAGTTTGGTCAGATCAGTATGGGACTGTTCAAGGGAAACACCCAATTGCAACACATGTAGAACATCCCACCACACTCATCTCCAGCTCCAAGAACACTTGGGTTGGATTTGCTGATGCATCATGTTGGTGCACCATTTCCTCTGTACAACCCCCCCCCACCACACACACACACACACACACGCACCTCCAGACCAACCTACCCGGAGAGACTGCATCCATAGCTTGAGGTTAAGTCAAACCAAAAGTATTTCCCCCGCCGAGAACCGAACCAATTTATTCCGCCGCCGACACAAAAATAAACTCTCACTAGGGTCGCCTAGCTAGAACGTTCACCTGGAGACCCTGCAGAACACACACGTACACCTTTGTTTATAGAAATGCTCGTATGTGCCCCGAGGGAGTCCATAAAGCTCTAGGAATACCGAGAATCTTATTTATTTAAGTAGTTTGCTCTCGGATGGGATAATTGCCATTCTGTACACACTCAAATGAAAAACACAGAACCTTCTAGATACGACGAGCATCAATCCACAAACTCAGACGTGAAGGTCCGGTGGATTTATCTCAGAAAACCACACAAAGTCTTTTCGGACAAGGAAATGGTTCGTGAGGCAGCAATCACACACACATCCCCTGGGATTGGTGTGTGTGTGTGTGTGTGCTGTTAGGTGTTAGTGGGAAGGCTATGCTTGATTGCTCGCTGTGGTTCAGTCCATTGGCTGCAGTTCAGGACCGGGGTATTGTACAAATCAAACTCTACATTAATGTGTGTGTGGTTAAATGTAGTCAGTAAACACACACACACACACACACACAGTGGTCGGTTGTTGTGAATAGTAATTATAGAACCAGATAACCAGTTTTAAAATGTACTGAAGGCTTGTGGGTTTTATTAATAGATTGTTAATGGTACATAATAAAGTCCATTTTGTTTTAGTCTTACACAGATCGGTCTCACACGGAATAATTAGACGTGATTATTTATTTTGTAATCCCGTGGTTGCATCTCATCACGGCCCCCCCCAAATACCCCCCCGTCATTGAATATTGTGAAAGCAGTGCTATTGTAATCATGGACTGGAATTGAAGAGCTGATGATCGCTTTGTGAGCAATATTCACTCCTCGTTTGTATGAAGTTCAGTGAGGTCCAAGTCCAGTCCGCCAGCTTTGGAGAAATAATTAGGTGTCACAGAAGTTTCTTTCACTGTCAGGTGTTTAGGACACCGGTTATAGTTAAGCATGAACAGTATTTGTTACATTTAAACTAGAAGTAAAAGCCATTAATAAAACAAGTGGCCAAAATTATATATGTATATATATTCATACACATATGCACCTTATGAAGCAGACCTTAAATATTTTACATCCAATTCATAGAGCAAACACATAACACACACACACAAGATTAACACACACATATAACAGTCCACACAGAAACGTCTCAGATTGCTTCCACCTGATAAATGAACCCACAACCTACTTGCTATGAGGTGAGAGTGCTTTAAACCAAGCCGTCACGTCACCCATGACAATAAAAAACAAATATTAAACGTAGATTTAAAAAAAACAAGTCTACACTACCATGGCATTTGACTTTGACATATGAACACCGCTGTAATGCTGATTGGGTTAAATGTAAACCACTGAGCCTCATTTGCACGTTTTTGCTGACGGAGATGAATACACCAGAACCAGCTAATGGTTTGTTTGAGCAGTCCATGAGCAGTGCTTTGCACCAAAATAGGGCCCACCGTGGATTTTTAGTGCAAACGTACTGCACTCATATCAATCAAGTCCTCACAGTCTTGTTCTTACAGTCGATTGTATAAATGCACCATCAACCACAGCTATACAATCCAAGTTTTGATTTATTAGAAATATTTGTATTGTTACCCAGTGATGAATCCTGTTCTTTGAGCAGGACAAAACGTCCCTAATTAAAATGTACCGCAGGCGCCAAACCTGAACTAAATAATTTCATATTGAATCATTGGTCAACTGTAAATGAATTTATTTTTTACGGCCATAACTTCTGGGAGAAGAAACAGACTTTTCCATTGTTGTACTGGTGTGTAGGTGGTGAGGTGAGGCAGCAGGGGAGTGTATGTAAATGGCCTGAGCTATTCCAGGCCATGTGGGAGACGCTTCCCCATCATTTCCTTCATGAAACGTCCTCTCTGCTTGGGTTTTATTGGACTGACTCATTTGGGCGGATTGTCTGATAAAAGAACAATTTCTATCCCGGATCTGTTCCTTCTAATACCTGCGTAAACAATCTTGTCTGCCGTTCAGGTTATTATTTATTCAGTCTGGTTTTTATTCCAGCCAAGAGCTGGATTTTGTATTAATGGAGGTCTGGGCAGTGAACGCAGGTTCAGATCAGATGAGCAGGATTAAACACCGAAATCAATATTAAATGTACAAACCCCCTGTTAATAACATCTGATTAAAGCCACAGCTGAGCCATTCGCGTGATCCCGAAGAGCTGCAAGCTATTTGCAACCAAGATGGGCCATTTGGGCTGTGTTTCATTAGAAGTACGCAGAGGCATCATCATGCGACTGTGTGCTGTTATTCCGAGAGCAAATCAAGCCTTTAATTTGTAATTAAACACAACAAAGTCATCAACCGATGGAGATGCAAAATGGTGGAATTGCTAAATAGCAATTTGAGACCGACCGCCAAATGTTGGGAATGCATCTGATTATCATCAGAGTTTTGCTCATAGTGAACTCTGCACATTCAAAGTGTGAATCAGCAAGGGGTTAGCCTATCAAAGTAGTGTTTTCCAATATTCATAATAGAATTTAAAACACTATTGCTACAAATATGGTCATTGGGGACAGAGCCAAAGACAAATTGGCCCAAACTGCATTTTAAAGACTTGATTTCAGACATTTCTTTACATTCAAAGATGGAAAAACAATCTATCGCTACCTTCACTGTAGAGTCACATCATTATGACGACTAGCTAATATCCATAGTAACCTCTGTGTGCAGCAAAAACTTCAGCTGGATGAGCTAGGAGTGTCTCAACTATCTGGAGTCTGACTGCAGTGCATCCCACAGGTGCTAGAGGGTGCATGGAGGAGGATCCATAGACCTGACAACATTAACGGGGCAGGGTAGTATACTCAAGCCCTAGCTTTGGGCCTCATTGTCTTCCTGCAAGATCCCATTTGCATTATGAAAGGCAATCAGCATTTATGCAATGATGCAGTCATGCCTATTGAACTACTTTCATGAGCTATGAGCTGATTAGGGTTTGAATGGGTAATAATAATAATAAGACGAAATGTGACTTGACGGTGTGTAAGGTCATTAAAAATGGAGTGGTCAACAATAAAACAGATGGACTGTCTTGTATTAAATTGCCATTTGGTAAGGTGGAAGTCAGGGCTTGATGTAGACCAAACCTAAATTGTTATGATGAAGAGATAAAAAAAGACAAATATGCACATCAAAGAGGTCCTGTAAAAGTTGTATTTATTAATTTAATAACAAAACATAAGAAAAAACTAAAGATAATGAAAAAAAATCGCACATAGCAGTCCCTATCGAATACACATTATAACCTCTGGCCTCCGGACTATACACCTCTAGACCCTCTAAAAGGATGTCAAGGTCCTTAAACCATAACGCCGCCATCGGGAAGGAATCCCGGAAACTAGCCGAAGGTACAACACTGCACACTGTGCTGCACCCTACTTTAAAAGGCAGCACCAGGTAGTCATCCATAATGAACACTGATGGCATATCAACCTAGAGAGGAAGTGCTCCGGGAGGCTGGTAACGTAGCAAAATTAGGATAAGGACGTCGTCACCGAACCACAGGTCCTGGGTTCTCCATGTGTGTTTTTTAGGTTAGTCGGGTTAATTGGAGACATTAAATAGACCATCCTGATGGGATAGGCGGTTAAGATTGTGAGCATGGTTGAAGGTAAATAAAAATTCATCATCAAACACTCCCACATACACACAGGAACCCTAATTTGTACTTAATGTAAACCTTACGGGTTCATGTGACACGTATATGGTATTTACCTATGCATTAAATTTTTTTTATTATTTTATTGTTGAAGTCTTACAAGGAAAGCTAATTAAAAGTTGGAAACATCATCTTCATAGGATTCATTTATTGTTGCTAGCAAACAGTGTGAATGAAACTAAAGACTTTTAAATATATGGTTCAGGTACAGCTGGCTTGGGTTCTGTATCGCTCCTTATCTATCTTAAAAGAAAGCCACTGAATTAGGAATTATTATTGTATAATAGCTGTTATTAGCTCTATGAGATCCTAATGTATTGTTATCACGATTAAACTAACAGAGTGAATTTGTAATCCAACGCCAGCCATTGGATGGACTACCTGGGGTTCGGCCAGTATAAACATTACCATTAAGCCCATTAGATCTCGCCGTCTCTTGATAAATATGTTTAGTGAATGCATTAACATGTCTAATAAATCAGCTCTTAGTTTAGAGATATCAGGCAACCTGAGACGTTTTACAAGCTTCGAGACTGTTCCTGAGGTTTCTCAGCCATGGGCAGATTCACAGAGGTAAATAAAAGGTCAGGGTGAAGAGAAAAAAAAATAAAGACGGGCAAATCAGTCTGGCTTTAATCCCTCCCCATCAGCCATCTCTCTTTCATTCATTCCTCTCCTCCCTTACTGTCTTTGTTTGACTGGTTAATCCTCATCTCCTTTAGGAGACCGGTCAGGCATGCAGGGGAATAAAGGGGGGGGGGGAATCAAAGCACACAGGTTACACTCCTGGCCAACTATTTTTTCTCCCCCCCCCCATTCCTCATAGACACCGCGTCCTAATCCACATCCTTTGTTTACCGTTCATTAATAGATTTTGCTATACTATTCATGCAGGGTTGCCAGATTGTTCCCATCATTTCCAGTCAAATAAATGTTCAACAATATCGGTCCTACATAGTTCACAGAAAAATGTGCTTAATTTAATGCATTTTCTCCTGAGTGAATCAAATTGACAAATTGTGTCATGCTTCCTGTCCAGTAATGCCGACCCCCGTTCTGATTGATGAGGCAGCCGTGGCCTGGTGGTTAGAGAACTGGGCTTGTGATCAGAAGGTTGCCGGTTCGATTCCCAGAGCTGAC
>JAYDZF010000008.1:13997382-14008707 GCA_034509105.1 Microcambeva barbata | reverse complement strand
TGGATAAATGATTAAGAAAGTGAGCAAACGGACTCTTCAAATTGATTGGATTAGCATATTGCATTGGATTAGCAATTAGCATACTGTGAACATTTTTATAAAAAAATATATAATTTATGTTCTTGGGTGAAAAAGCAGGACAATCCACTAGCACACCAGCACTGGGATTTGACTCAGCTCTGCTACCAGTCTGCCAGATGGGGAAATACTGAAAGGTGAGTGTGGCCTTCGACATGTTGCTCTTTCACTTTTTGTACAGATATCTTGGACTTCTAATCAGGGTCCTTGTAGAGAGATCATTGTGTACCCTTTGTGTGTGAATACTGCAAATTCTCACTTGCAAGTTCACAGAGGGTGTTGGTGGATGGGTGTATAAGAATGACTCACTGGACTGTGCATGTGTTCCGGGGCCCTAAAGTCAAGCAATAAATAAAAGAATCGAGTTCATGAAGAACTGAAAACAAGCAGAGAATGTCATGAGCATGTTCAGGACCTGATCTTCTTTTCTAATTTTTTAACACATATTTGGCCTTGTGTACCTCGAATGCTGGATTTCTTTAAAAATCATGACAGTTCCAGTACTTCTCAAGCGTTCTCCACCATGGTGTCCAAGGCAATGGGTGCAAGGCACACACAAATACCCCGGATAGGGTGTCAGTTCAGCACAGGGCAGACACTTCTTTTCTCTCTGATGGGTGAGAACTGAAGCTCCAGAAGGAAACCCACAAAGACTGGACCCAGACTGTGTCACCGTGCCACCTGACATATATAATTTATACAATCGGTTTGATTTACTGTTAAAATTAGGTGATGCTTAATTTATTCAGAATGTCTGTTTCTAAAAAAAATGTACATATTTTGAACTATATGTTTTTACCTATAAACTGTCAAGAGATGACAAAGGCCCTGCTGTAACCTTGGATTTTTCAGGGTTTCAGACCACCCATGCCAGTACTGGCAGCTATACCAGCATTTTTCTAATGGATAATTAAAGATTGGCAGGAGGATGAGGTGATCAGGGGTGACATCATTATTTCAGAAGAAAAAATTCTGACACGGTCAGAGAGTCGCATTTGGCACTCAAACTTTCTGCTTGCCATTAAACATTCATTCATTATGGATGTGTTCGTACCATAGCTGAGCCTCTGCTCATACTAGGAGACTACAGAGATGAAGAGAGATAAAATTAGAAGAGTGCGAGCGAAAGAAGATAGAAATTGGATGGATGAGTAGAGAAGAGTACTCACACTGGACCTCAAGCAGCTTGGACTGTGTGCCTCTCCAGTCAGTGGACCAACACCTGCAGATGTCATGGTTCTCCAAACCATCAGTGTGTACAAGGAAATTGTACAGGTCATGTTTCCCTCTGCTGAGAAGCTTTATGAAGATGCAGATTATATTTTCCAGCAGGACTTGATTCCAGCCCACACTGCCAAAAGTACCAACACCTGATTTAGAGAATGTATGGGGTATTGTCAAGAGGAAGATGTGAGCACCTGTCAGCTCATCTGCAATGTTGGGTCTGGTGTCTATCAAAGCAACATGGGCTTCCATAACACCTCCTTAGTGCCACAGACTGATCGCCTCCATGCCAGGCCACATTGGTCTTCCTTTTGCATAAATTACTGCACCAATCAAGCATTGAGTGCACTTACTGTACATACCAGTCAGTAGGCCAACATTTCTGTATTAAAATAGCCTCATCTATTCTAATATCCTTAAATACTACCATTGGGTTTTTATTAGCTGTAAGCCATAACCATCCACATTAAAAGGAATAAACTCTTGAAAAAGATCTCCGTTTGTAATGAATCTATATAATATAATGCAGAGTTTCACTTTTTGAACTGAATAACTGAAATAAATAAACTTTTCCATGATATTCAAATTGATTGAGATGCACCTGTTTCGACCAATGGCTTGCAGTCATATGTAAAAAAAAAAACTTTATTTACGTTCCTCTTCTGACATTTTGGCAGGTCTGGATGGCTTATACATACAAAATGTACTTTGAATGGATATTTTATTCAGAATATGTTATACAGATAGTTAAGCCATGGGGAATAATAACCCAACGGTTCATGCATACATGATTATTGTATGCTCTTGATGTGCATTGTCCGTTTGCTGTGGCTAAAATCAGGCTAAATGTGTTAAACTGGCCTGCCAATTGGAGGGTGGGAAATTCTGACACTAAAGACCATCCAGGAAAATCACAGCTTGTTGTTTACTAAGAATACATAGTGAAGTGTCCTGGAAAACATGAAACAAGATGGATGAAACTATCAAAGTGAATCTAAGACTTGAGGGGAAACACAAAACCCCCCTTATAACTGCCTGAGCTGGAAGCAGCGCCATTATGAAATAAACAACAAATGCTTTGAGGATTGCGGGTAGAAGCAATTGTGCGAATGGCCTCATATCCCACATGTGCGACAGTCATATCAGTCCCGCTTGAAATTTCCGTGGTACTGGGGCGAAAGCGGCGATACAGCAGTTGTTATTACATTAGCTCTGAGCATGAGGGGACTGATGTGCACCTCCTCGGGTTCAATTGCTGGAGCAGTGTGTATTTCCGTCTTTTAGTAGGATCTGTTATGGTGTTCCACATGGGTTATTAAGGAGCAGCGGTGTTGCAGGGGCAATCAATTACCCTCACAAAGCGGCACAGTTATGATTGTCGTTTTAATGGCAGGCGCAGAAGTGTAGACAAAGGAGGAGACGCTGACAGGTGACACACACACTTTTTTTTTGCATCCTCGCTATGGTATAATAAAATCACCAAGCCGCACCAAGTTGGAATATTTCTCAAAGGAGTCCGCCGAGGATGACAAAACAGTTTCTTCCAAGTTGTCAGGAATCGAAGATAGATGGACTCATGTTTCCACTCATAATTTACCATAATAATACCACAGATAAACACACTAGACATTATGGGAAACTTTACTAAAGCCTTTGTTTAGCTCTGTCTTTCAGCTTCGTTATTCAGCATACTAATCAGCATAATAAGAACCAATTTACAAACAATCAGAGCTCATTCATGGTAAGAATTAACTGCAGAGTCAACAAAGCAGCAAATGGTTTCTATTTCATAATAAAATAAAAACCTTCAAATGCGCACACATCTGCATCTGTAGTCCAAACCTGTGCACTCTGTGTGTTCACTGTAAGACAGACCCCTTGTCCGAATGAACATCTGCTTCTCACAGACACTGCTAAATCGTGTAACAAGGCCTTTCAAAACGAACACTAGCGGTTTTGGAATGAGATGTGAAACGAGCTCCTAGGGCACATTCGCATGAGATGCTTCGCTCGCCGCAGGCCTCTGTACAAACTGAAACTTGTGTTAATGGACAACTCAAGGCAAGCGGTAAGATCATCAAAGCATGAATATGAGATTAATTTCCATCTGTGTGGAATTATGGGCAAATTCACTTGTACCAGTCCTAATAAAAGACATATATAGATACATTATAATGTTTCAATTTTAAACTCATAGAAAGGCTTTTGAAAGAATTTCTCTGCACTAGGAGTTTAAATGTTTATCTATAAAAAGTAAAATGAATAACATAGGAACACTAAACCTTTCTTAAATAATACTGTTCATAATTTTTCCATCGTTGATTTAATACCATGAGTCACTATAGTCTTTGATCAAGTGAATAATTCTTTGTAAAGCATGAGTTGCTTAATATCAAACAGTTTATATTGGAGATTGGTCAGAAGCAAACTGGGTCAAAAATGGCACAGCTATAACTACAGACTTATAGTTTATTACTACAGTGGTACACATGTCAGTTACTATTTGTGTCCCTAATATTACAGTATTTGCTATAACACCCCCCCCCACACACACACACACACACACTGCGCCATTCACAATCATACATTCAGAACCAGCAGTAATTTCCATTAATCAACAATTTTAGCTCTAGTAGCTCGTCTGTGGGATCAGACCACACACTCAGTCCCCACATGCATCAATGAGCCTTTGGTAAACCATATGACACGGTCATATGCAGCACTGTCCCTTCATTTGACCACATTACAGACTAGGGACACCCCAAAAAGGCTCACTCATCTTTGTTTTATTACATTTATGCATTTAAATGCTTTTAACATCGACTTTGAGGATTAAATGTTTCATTTCTGCCTCATTTAATAAAATTAGATAATCGCTTCACCTGTCAGTGCTCACAATGTTCATTGGTAGGTGTAGGTGTAGCTCAAAAAAAAAATTATGTTGGTTCTGATAGAAAGATGTCAGGATACACAGCGCATCACAGTTTGTTACATGTGGGGCATCAAAAGAGGGAACAGCACAATATTAGGAAGGTGGTCTTATACTGTATACACTGATCATAACTGGCATTAGATCAATTGGAGATACTAGGCTTTCCATGACAATGGAAACCAGGTTTCAATGACCTTAATGACCAGTAATAATCTGTCCTGTCATGAATGGAACACATGTTGATGAAGTTCACAATGATGATGATAAAGAGCATTTCTGAGGTTGGCACTAATACCTTATTTGGACAGGGTGGCACACTCATGCTGGAAGAGAAAATGCAAGGGTTTTATCCAAGCAGTTACCAAGACGGAAGCATGTAAATTGATTTTACACACATCTGTGATTACATAACTAAGCTAAAGCTTTGATCTATGGACCATTGTCTTGTGAGATGCTAGAACAGGAAAAATATGAAGAGTGCCTACATGGCTCTAACAGTGGTTTCCCAGTAAAGTTATCCAATACTCGAATCCCTGTCTCCGGTTTATGATCCGCAGAGTATTATCTACTGACGTACCATTTGCAGCATTGTTAGCGCCGGAGGTTCTTTACCACTCAGCTGCACTTGCTCCGGAGCGAGTAATGAATTGGAATCTTTTATGGCGTAGTCTTCAGATGAGGCTGATTGTGCATGTCACCCTGTCGCGCACAGAACGTAATTAGTTAGGAAAGGTTCAATAACGGGGTGTGTAAAAGGCCTGTCACGCTACATCGCATTATCCACAGCCTCAGACACGGGACTAATCTTTATTACTGGCGGGTTTGAAGAGCCTTGCAGAAATAAAAATAGATCCCGAAGGAAGTCTGTGATGATCTAGAACACTATTTTTCAATATTGACATCTTGGCAGGTGCTCAGTTTTAAGCCTGTTTGTGCTTGTTGTGGCTTGAACCCAAAGTACTGACCCATGAGATTGTATATTTTCATTAGAAATGATGCTGTTGCTGCTGCCAGGAGCTGGTCTGAAATTGATTGACTGGTTTTGACTTCATTCCACCCTTTTTCTTCTACGATGCTCTAAAGGAAGCTTAATGTGTATGATATTGAATGGTTGATATGGATGAGTTGTCTGTATTATAAAGCTGGTTTGGGTATCTGTGCATGGGCTACAGTATGTGTTAAGATCTGATTTGGTTGTCCTTTTTACAAGATTAACCCTTTCATACATTTGGTCACTGCAGTGGACAACTATTTATTAATGCCCTCTGTTTCAACACTATTATTGACCATGTGCATCAATTTACTTGTATTTCTTTATAGAAAAAAACAATAAGTGTCTTGTTCAAATATTTATTTATTTAAAGCAGTAAATTACATTTAACCACATGTTCACTAAAATGGACATCGTTCATTATAGTGATGTTTGAATTATTTTTTTTCAAAATACACCATAAGCTTTTTTATTCATATATTTATTATTTGTATTTTTATCTTGTGTATTGTGATTATATACACATGAAAATCAGATCTGGGCCTGAAAATTACTGCCCTTAGCCAAGGGATGCAAACAATGCACACATGCCAAGATGTTCTTTGCACACAACAAAACAAGTATATTTTCTGGAAATGCTTTACTAATGTATTGTAAATATGTTTAACATAAAACATAATAAAAAAATGTGTTTGTCAGGGCACTGGTGTCACACAGCACCTTTTGTGCTACTCTACTTGCCTGCCTCTCCCACCTCTACTCCAGCAGCAAGGTGTGCACAAGGTCCATACGACCCTAATTACCTGCAGCTGCTTCTATTTAGGAGCAGCACAGAGAGACTCGGGTAGGGGGTTAGAGTTCATAACTGTACTAAGTTTGTTCATTTAATAATCAGTCTTTGCTATATTTTCTGACTACTGGATGCTTTGTTGTTAATGATTCATCCAATCTGTCAATCTGCCTACGTTTTCCACATGCTTTCCAATCGAGGTGGAGTTGATCTTGAGTGATCTTTCCTGCTGCCCTGATGTCTTATCTTTATCATTCTGATCTGAAGTCCATTAAATAAAATTAATACGTCAGAGTTGTTCAGAGTTGTGATAAAAAATGGTATTAAATTAATAATATTTATTAAAGCATTATCATTACCACTATCAAGAAAAATGATGTGCATCATTTAGAAGGTTGTTAAAGACCAGATTGCATTTCATCCCATGTTTTTATAAAGACGCTGAATCAAAATTGTATAAAGAACTCGACGCCTCCAGGTGGCTGAAAGGATTCCAGTCTTTTGTTGAAAGTTTTCCACTGGATTGTGATGTTTTTGGGGAGATGTGTGAACCATGTGAGGTCAGGTGCTTCACGGCCACTAAAGTTCCTTCACAACAGCATGTGAATCCATGTGTTTATGGTCCCGGCTTTGTGTACAGGAACAGCCATGTTGGAGCAGGTGGAGACCATGTGTGGCGTTATAAGTTCGGAAGATGGAGTCAACTGGACACATGTGGAGTACATGAAAGCATGGCATACTTTGTATATTGTAGATTCAGATACACTCTTCTCTCCCCGGTGCGTTGTGTGTGTGTGTTTGACCTTGATGTTTGATTAAATGGCTGATTAAACACTGAATAGTAGCAATTACACACACACACATCTTCTATCTGGGTGTATACAAATTCACTTTCCATTTCTTCCAGGGTCTTTATGGATCTATTCTTTGGTCTCTGGTTTACATTAGAAGCAAAATTGTATTGTTTGTGTAGTTATTACTATAGAATAAATAAATTAGACTGTAAAATGAGTGACGCTGAGTTTGACCCATGGTTTGACCAAACGTTTATATAGTCCTGACCTGCACTGAATTCCAAAAAGTTAAGATGTTGCCATTTATTCTCAGTCTAAATAACACTGCCAAGTGTGTCAGATAACAATTCTTTACACGTTCTCTATCATGGACAGATTGTGATGTGTACAGGAAGTGGTTTTGCATTGTTTTGTTCAGAAAAATATGACATCTCGAAGGCAGGATATGTTGCTTTAAAATCTCAATGTACTTTTGTGCATTTATTCTACTACCACCGAAGTGTAAATTACTTTTACCAAGGCCACTGACACATCCATAGCATCACAGACACTGGCTTTGGATAATCACCTGAATTGTCATATTCATATTTCATCTGAAGTATCCAGTGTGTAATTTTGTCTTTTTGTAATGATTTTGTAAATCCTATTTATTCAAACCCAAGTAGGGCGGGTCCCTGCTTAGTCTGGTTTCTTCTTGGCATAGTCAACATGGATTTTGGTCAGTTGGTCTTGGATTCTGTGCAGGTCCAGTAAAAATAAATTAGAATTAATATGAATTGAGTCTGCCCTGAGATGTACTGGCACCCTCTCCAGGGTGTTTCTGTGTGCCTTGCACCCAGAAAAGCTGGGGTAGGCTCCACCTCTGAACCCAACCCTGATTGGATGAGAAAGTGAATGAGTGAAGGAGAGTTTGAAATGGGCCCCAATTGAGTATTTATTATGTTAGGCACTTATGTTAGATGTGTTCCAAGCTCATGTTTAGGCAACCACATACTACTTTTGGCGTCATGGTGCACATTCTGGCTTTGATGCTCACCAGATCTCATTAAATTACCAATTCTGGTCTTTGGTCATCGTGTTCCTAATCCCAATACTCTTCCAAAGATGATTCCCATGTACACCAGGGTGTTTGACTCCCATTCAGGTTCAGATTCAAGGTTAATGCAGAGCATGAGATACTGAGTTCCCTAAAAACTCTGTGTTGGGGAGTTAGTGTAGTAATGCAGTGCTGTTTGAGACCCCATGACAAATTTACATTCATGTGTATTTTTATTGGACTATGGCGATACCACCATCAGCCTCATCAAAACACTTCTAGGAATTTAGAAATTGCACAAAGATATCCGTCATTGGTATTTTTTTTCCAAGTGGGTCATAATAACGTTTTTTTTATTTGCTCTTTCACAATACCTTAAATCAAGGCAATGATATCACAAAGACAATGGCAGTCTGGAGAGCCGATGTTCTTCTCCGTTAGAAGAGGACGTAACGATGTGTGGATTACAAGCAGGGCCAGAAATGATTGGATCATGTGTGTGTGTGTGTGGAAATCCAGTTATTGAAGATGAATGGAAAAGAGGGGATGAGATTAAGGAATTTGAGAGGAAATGGGAATATGTTGTAGGGTAACTTAATAAAGGTGGAACTGTGAATGAGGGTGTCGTTCACATTGTGCTGGGATGAAGATGCAGGTCTGTTTCAGGTATTGGGTTCAGAGATGGTTCAGAATGTGTCTCTGTAATATTGGATCCAAATGTGATGCGCTAGGTTGTTTGGATTTCATTCAGTCTGCACATTCCACTCTGTAGTTTGTCTGAATTTTGCCTGAGCTGTGCGGTACCACAGCATGTGTTTGTATTTGTGGATTTAATTCCGTTTTTTGCATTTTGCCAAATGAAAGCCAGAAATCAAATAAACATTTTATGGATCATTGAAGAACACATGCTCTGCTAATTCAAAGTGTCTCGTGCTTTAGGACTGATTAGCCGTTCGAACGAGGATCATGTTTTGCTGTTTAATGAAAACACTGTGAAGATGTGAAGAGACAAATATAGAGAAATTATTATTATTATTCAGTTCAGTTCATTGTTTTTAACCCCTTATCCTAATCAGGATCCCGGCACAAGGTAACACCCTGGATGGGGCGCCGGTCCATCGCAGGTACCTACAGGACAATTCGGTGTCTTCAATCAACCTGGTAGCATGGCTTTGGACTGTGGGGGAAAACTGGAGTACCCAAAGGAAACCCATGCAGACACGGGGAGAACTCCACGCAGAAAGGACCTAGATCACCCCACCTGGGGATCAAACCCAGGACCTTCTCGCTGTGAGGCGACAGTGCTACCCACTAAACCACCGTGCCACCTATTATTATTATTATTAACAACTAGGATCCATGAGTTGAAGACAGTCCCACAACAAAGTCCAGTGATCATCTGAACCCAGTAGGGTGTATCCCACAGTGCTACATGGAACATTTTCAATAAAAGTCAAATTAATTTAAATAAACAGTTTTAAAAATAAATAAAAATGAAAATAACAATGTAAAGTCAAACAAAAATATATAAAACACCTGTAGACCAAACTTGATTAACTAAATCATCACAATGTACAAGCCTAATTAAAACAAGTTGGAACATGCGTGGGTTTTTTATTCTTAGCATTTTCCACACAAAGTTTTTTTTATCTATACTTTGACTTCTTGTAGATTATCCTGGTCGACTTCATTTAATTAACTAATAAACATCCATTTCTGCTTTTCAGGCCTGCAACACATTCCAAAATCATTGGGGGAGTAGAGCATCTACCATTTTGTAATGCTGTTATTCCTTTTTACACGATTAAAAGACATTTTAGCACCAAAGTTATTTAGTGCTTCGGGTATTTGTAGAAAATATTGTATATGTTGTCCCGTTCTTTCTTTTGTGCAGATGTGCAACAGTCATTGTCTCATGTGTTAACATTTTAGAACTGTCCACACATTCTCTATTGGGGTTAGGTTTCTAGCTTTTAGATTTGCTGCTGGGTGGATTTTCTTTGGTCCAGATCACATGGTGTCCTTCTTTAATTATTTATTTTATTTTATTTTCAATAATCTTCTGACATTGACCACCTGGATCATCTTTATTCATCATCGAAGACACTGTAATCATACTTTGGTACAAAAGCAGCATCCAAGAATCCAAATCATCTTTTTTTCCATGTCATTACTAGCCCAAAATTACCCCTGTCGACAATTTTGGAATTAGTTGCAACCCTGTAATGCAGGACTGGATGTTTAACACATTAAATGTTAGGTTGAGCAGACAAAACATGAATTATCTTGGGTTCAAACTGTCTGCAATCAAGTGGAAGTCAGGAATCAAAAATGACTTCCTGAAGCTAATCCAGCATTCTGCTACCATTCACTACTTTTTATTGCTGTTTCCATAAAGAAGAAATAGTAGCACAGAAAGGTCAGAGTCTTAAAGAGTCCAAGGACAAGTGGTACGTAACCTCTTTGTTGAAGACCAGTGCTTCTACCCAACCCTAATTAGGATAAGGGGTTAAAGAAAATGAACTGAACTAAACATCAATGATGGTCTATTGTCAATTTCCAACTGGAACTCGGCCAGATTACAACCAGACTCATGTGTGTGTATACAGTAAGCCTGTTTGACCCCCCAATGAAATTAGGGATGACTGATGGTCAGCTGATTCATCTTGTAGATGCTTTTGGAAGGTAAAAGGAAATCAGATCATAAATAAGTGCAAAGCGTAACGGCTGTTACAGTTCTAGAAGTTTTGAGAATGTCTGTAAAAACTTGAGCCAATGAATGTGCCCTGTGTTCCGAATCGAGCGCCATGACAGTCATGCTGGTGCAAGAACATTTCTTTCCCAATCCGTTGTCATGACGTTAAAAGCATGCATCATCCTTGGAATGATTGACTCACCTGTTGTTTATAGTGAGTGGGGTGTAATTGAAGCACATGAAAATCGTTCACATATTTTTGGGTGCATTTTTGGGTGGTGTTTAAGAGTTTTATTATTTAACCATGACTGCATATATCTGTTTGTGTGTATGAGTGTGTCTCAATTTATTTGAAACATCTACAAATGAAGAATGCAATAAACAACAACAATAAATTCAACCATGCAACAGCAGGCGGTGAGATCGTTTCATCCACATCCGTTCACGTTTTACCTCAAACCCTGAAGAAAGTCTAACATCCACAAAATCAAACATTAGATCTCAGATTTTTTAATAAATGCTCTCCGTCTGTGTTTGGATTCCAAAGCCGTCTTTGCTCAAAGCCTAATGAAAACTATTTTAATCCAAGATCTCAGGTCTGCCCAGCAACACAACCTAATGAATTAAAGAACATGTTTACATCCCTTAAACATGGGTAAAGAACAATTGTCATGTGATGCATACTACAGAAGTCTACGATGGATGGATGAGATGTAAAGTCGGGGACAGATTCTGACTATGAGGATCAATAATAATTAATTAATAATAATTAAGCAACCATATAC
>JAYDZF010000008.1:13580381-13591379 GCA_034509105.1 Microcambeva barbata | reverse complement strand
ACTAAAAGGGGAGAGCAAGCAGGTAGCAAAGTCATGAAGGCTTTCACAGGACATCAGCGCCCACCTCACCTGCTGTCGTCAACCAGAGTGATAAGGTTTGAAATACTGCATGTGTGTGCGCTGATATATTCTGAAAGAAACAATAATTGCTGTGTTTCCCCTCATTTCATACCTTGTGATTCTCATTGGCTGGATTTCGGTCCAGATATTCAGTTTGTTAATAATATTTCTTGAGTCCCCGAGCTGCCCGGATCGAGTTGTTGAGGAGTGCACACAGCCATTAAGAGCTGAACATGGTGAGCAAAAATTAGGCTTAGTACTAGGCCGAGGCTTCAGAGCATGTGTAGAGAAATCAAAGAAGTTTTGTTATGAAGCACGTGCTGAGGCTTGCTTCATTAAGGGAGCCTCACTGGTTCAGAAAGTGGTTCGAGGGATGGACTAAATTATGAAAGCACATGAAGTTTATAATTTAAACTGTAATATGGTCACCACACACCACTCCAATTTGAAAGACAAATATCCAGATTCTGTTTTTTTATAATGTATAGAGAAATACTGGTTTATGCTTCTAACAATCCACTACGAGTATGTATCAAAATAACATCTCTGTAGCATAGGATGATATGATACTAGGCTAGACTTGAAATGTCACATCCAATCCAGTGCATAATATTTGTGAATATTGTTTGTAGATGGAGACCCCCAAAACTACATGGCTTATTATAGACGAGCTACAGTGTACCTGGCTACAGGAAAGTCCAAGTCTGCTCTGCCAGATCTCAGCAAAGTCATCCAGCTTAAACCTGATTTCACATCGGTATGTTGGGCTCCATGCTTAACCTGAGTTTCATACCTATTTTAAATGCCAACTGTTGATTGTGCCTCTTGTTGCCCATCAGGCAAGACTTCAGAGAGGCAGCCTACTGCTAAAACAGGGCAAGCTTGACGAAGCCGAGAACGATTTCAAGAAAGTGGTCAGTACAATCCATAATAAATAAATACACTCTACAAGCTCCTAATGAATCTAATGCTGCCTTATAAACTTCTAAAAAGTCAATAATAAGTCAAGAAAATAATAAAGAGCTGGAATTTATTTGAATGTTTCATTTTGTACTTCGTTCATCTATACATTTTAATACATCTGTATCATTAATTAATGCAATTCATTATATCCTCTAGTTTGTTGTACTTTTTAAAAAGCTTCAGAGGTGTCATAACTCCGAAACAAGCCGAAACATTTCAAACCTTATTTTCAATTTCTTGGAACAAGGATCTAATTTCTCATTTTGCTGTTGTGTAGTTAAAATCCAACCCCAGTACCAGAGAGGAGCAGGAAGCGCTAAGTCAACTGAAGAAGGCTGATGAAATCCAAAGACTGGTGACTGAAGCCCAGAGCCTTTTCGAGAGCAATGATTACAGCTTGGCAGCATCACTTCTGGATACAATAATTGATGTAAGCTGAAAAAGACTCTGAACACCTTTGGGATGAATTGTTTATCAGCCAGGTTCTCATTTATCAGCAATGCTTGACCTTATAAATGTTAATTTGACTGAATGGGCACACATTCTTCCAGACATAATCAAAATGTGTTAAAAGTAGGACAGTCTCGTATAAATAATAGGTATAAGGCTTTCAGCTATCAGTGGGAAGATAGCTGGATTAAATCCAGGCTCTACTGTGTAGCTACAACACTGTCTGTTTCAGGTTGACCATAAGACGATTGACCTTGTGATCTGACCCCTCCTTGGAATGTACAAACAATAATTTAGAATATAGAATGAGATATCAAACAAGCTTATGATCAGGTGGTTATATACTTTTGTACACACAGGTGCTGTACCTTTTGTATGGTGTTTCGTATTGTTACGTAGGTCACATGACTACTACTAAGTCGAGCTAACCAGCAAGAGTTGAAAGAGCTTAAGCATGTATTGCTAGGTAAATAGGAATGAGGAATTGTTGACTGTCAGTTATATCACATTATCCTCTTACGTGTCCCTCCCAGACCTGTGTGTGGGACGCCGACTCCAGGGAGCTCCGGGCCGAGTGTTTCATTCAGCAGGGCGAGCTGGGCAGAGCCATCAGTGACCTCAAAGCAACTTCAAAGCTGAAGAATGACAACACACAAGCCTTCTACAAGCTCAGTGCCATCTATTATAACCTGGGAGACCATGAGATGTCGCTCAAGTAAGAGTCTCTCAGGAAATGATTTTACTCTGGCTGGTTCAATTTGGGGTTTATAGCCAATTTGTCAGCACTGAAGGTAGATTGAGTGGTAAAGCAGCTTAAATTGATAGTCATACTACTTGCACTGATCCTTGGTCTAAATAGGATGCCTCAGCTAGGCACTATATGGCTAAATGGATGAAAATGGCAGAAAAGATCAATTTAACTGTGAGGAAAAAGTGCTCATTGTGTGTTTTCAGAAAAATCATACATGCATGCACTTTGACAATTTGATATGGATGAATTGTTTTAATTTAGAATTTAAGATAAATGCTGCCTTCCTGTCTTTATCTGGGCCTGGGGCCAGTACTACAATACACTGGTTGGTTCATCCATCAATACAGAGAGAATTCACCACTCCACGTGGGCACTTCTCGTCCTTAATATAAAGTGCCATTTAAACTAAAATGTAGTAACTACAATAACTTCAAATTTTAATTTGTTTAAACACCATGTGACTAGACAAATGCATGAACATTTCCTGACTTTGTGTTTACATGCTGTTTGTTTATCTGCAGTGAAGTACGAGAATGTCTGAAACTGGACCCTGACCACAAGCAGTGCTTTAGCCATTACAAGCAGGTGAAGAAACTCAACAAGCAGATCACGTCAGCCGAGGAGCTGATTCAGCAGCAGAGGTACTTAAGATTTATCTCATTAGGTATCAGTTCTGTCTGTATGAGTTTCTTTTTTGGCTGTTGGTGTCACTTAACAAATTCAAACAATGAAACATTGTAGTGTTTCATTTTAAATCTAAGCCTCATTTTGTGGTATCACCTGACCACTGACAGGTAAAGCGAATAACACTTAAATGAAGATCAAATGTTCACAGCAGTCACTGTGAAGAAGAATTAATGTGTCAGAAGCAGGAACAATTAACAAGCATAGAGATTTAGGCGAGTTTAACAAGGGCCAGATTGTGATGGCAAGATGCCTGGTTCAGAGCATATCCAAAGTTGCTTGTGTGGTGTGTCCCTGGTCTCTATAGAGGTCAGTAACTATCAGAAATGGTCCAAGGAGGGAACAGTGGTAAACCAGCGACAGCCAAGGCTCATTGTTGCATGTGGGAAGCCAAGACTGGCTTGTGTGTTCCAATCAAACAGACAAACTACTACTGCTGAAGAAGTTCATGCTGGTTCCGCTACAAATGTGTCAGAATACACAGTGCAGGGTCCCCAATTATATAATTAATCATATAATTAGGCATTATTATTAGTAGTATGTTATTATTATCATAATTATTGGTATGTAATTATGTAGACCTACCTTGGTTAGACTTTAACCTTAAAATCAGTAAAATAAAACAAAATTCATCTCCCACACAGAACAAAAATGTCTTTTATTTATTTATTTTTTTAAAAACACGTCATGTTTTATGACTTGCCTAGTTCACATTTCTGCCCCACCGCCTAGTCGCCGCTTGATTTCCCAGTTTGTGAGCACCTCCAAGTTCGCTCAGCAATCAGAACTCACCTCAAGTGATCGGGGGCCGAAATCAGACCGAATATGAGAGGCGTCGTCCGACTCTCAATGAGTGTTGTGTGCAACAAGCAATGTGATCACTAGACAGGGATGAGAGGAAATGCAGGAGACAATACAGAATCAGAATTAATCATCAGACACATTTTATAGTATTCCCGACCTTTTCGTTCTCTATAAAAAAACACTTAACGTTACATTACAACCTCCAACTCACTACAGAACAATCCCTGCTGTTCGCTGAGATTATTGTTTTTAATGTAGTACCAGTAACTTTATGACTTACAGGTCATAAGTGGACAGCAGGCCACCAATTAGGGAACCCTTGAATAGAGCTTCAGATTTTTGGTGGAATTTCAATCTTTCTCCTGATGGGCTTTAAAGGTATTAGTGTCAACCTAGTGAACAAATGATAGGAAAGCCGGGAAAATAAAATGGTTTAATTAATTAGGAGAACAAACCGAATTATAAAAATTTAAAATATTTAAAAATAGTATGAAGCGAAAAAGGAGAAAACCAAGATTTTATAGATTTAATCTCTAAGGTCAGGTGAAAAGTGGTTTTATGATCTGGGTCATGGTGTTTATATCATCAATATAAATACTGATATAGCTATGTACTAATACAAACACTATACATTTAAAATTAGGTCTATGATCTCATGCCTGTATTATTGACAACAGGGGAACTCTGGCTATTAAATGACTAGTCCAGTACCTTTACCAATACGCTACAATCTTAATCCATCTTAATCATGTTCATAATCAATATTTTTGTTGATGGACTGTAAGAACATTAATGTCTGTTTTTTACAGGTATGGAGATGCAGCGAGCAAGTATGAGTCAGTTATGAAAACGGAACCAAATGTGCCTCAGTACACTGTTCACGCCAAGGAACGCATATGCCACTGTCTGTCCAAGGTAAGTCCTGGTATTCCACGACTGACCACAGGGTGACACTCTTGTACTCCACAATGGCGTTTTCTACATCGTGAACGTTGTAAAGGGGTTTTTAAATACAGTGCAACCTTGACTTACCTTGGAAATGGTTCTAAAGGGTTGTGCTTAAGTCAGAATGTTCATCTTAAACCTTTTTTCTCACATAATAAATAATATAAATATAATTAATCTGGGCCAGACTTCCCAAACCACCCCTTACGTAACATGTAGTACATCATCTTTTCAGTTTGATATGTGTGCTCTCAGCTCCTTTTTGGGATCATCTTGAATTTGACATAGTATGAATAAAATACTGGGAAAACAATGAATGATTGTTCACCATGATTGGTTGTGTTCTAAAACCTACCAAGCTGCCTTGCTGTCTTACATAGTCAGGTACCGAAGTAAACAGGACATTGATTTATAAATCAGGTCAGTTAGCATCATGCCACAGTTAGCATCATGCCACAGTTAGCATGATACCATTTAAGCCAATGGGGTGAGGTGCATGACCGGACAGATAATGGCTCCTTCCAAAAACAGATTACTGACAAGCCAGATTACTGACAATCCAAAATGTTCTAAAGGTTCACCATTATAGATTTTTTTTTCCGGGGGTTCGGAACTTCTATCCACAAAGGTGCTGAACACGCACATATAAAGGTGTTTGTTTGTTTGTTTATTAGAATTTTCACACTCTTGCTTACATTCATCACAGGAACACAATATCTCCAAATCACTTAAATCAAAACATTTCAATGTTTTTGGACTGTGGAAGGGAAACTGGGGCACCCGGAAGAAACCCCACATAGACATGCGAACTACACAGACCACTACACAAGGACCTGGACCGCCCCACCTGGGAATTGAACTTATGACAGTCTTCCTGTGAGGCGACAGTGCTACTCATTTAGCCACCAGGCAAATAAAATTTGTGTACTTGAATAGTGAAAGAGATTTAATTTTTGAGGACAAAAATTAAACAATACTGTTACAAAATGTTTTTTTAATTTATTAAAGTATTTTTTCTCAGTCCAATTCAGTGATGTTGCACAATTAGTGTCAGTGTCACTTTGTTGGCAAAGGCAACCGGTAAAGGGTCAAAATAACATTCAAAAAGACAAAGCACATGCAAATGTACTGCTCTGGAGGAAAAGTTTTAATACCTTTGCTATAGACTAAAGCATGTTGGTATTTACTGGAGCTGTGTTTGTGATAGGCTGGGGTACAGGAGGGGTGGTCCTGGTAAAATAGAATCAAATTTCAGCTGCTTTATTCCCTTTTATATTTCTAACCACAGCTAAAGCATAGGTCACGGATTAATTCCATTAACAAAGCCTGCAGTGTAAAGTGTGATTTGGTCTGTACACAGGATCAGCAGGGTGCTAAAGCAATTCCAGTGTGCAGTGAAGTTTTGAACACAGACTCGCAAAATGTGAATGCTTTGAAAGACAGAGCAGAAGCCTACCTCCAAGATGAGCAATACGATGAAGGTATGTTCATCTGCACATGAGTATTTTCCCCTCAGAAAACAATGATTTCAATTAAAGGTCTGATACA
Organism: Microcambeva barbata; assembly: GCA_034509105.1. Classification (NCBI taxonomy): domain Eukaryota; kingdom Metazoa; phylum Chordata; class Actinopteri; order Siluriformes; family Trichomycteridae; genus Microcambeva; species Microcambeva barbata. Next base: position 13,585,174 of record JAYDZF010000008.1, on the reverse strand, counting down.
ATTTTCCTCATTCTGAATTTCTTAGGTTTTATCTAGTCTTAATCAAGGAGTTATTGATCAACAGTCAACATTTTTGATGAAATGTATCTGGACAAGACATAATATTGCTGGGAAATAAGAACTAGGCCCTTAAGCTGAAATGTGTTAATGCATGTTTATTCTAATCACTTTGTCACACATCTGAAAGGTTCCTAGATAATGTGAGATCCTAGACTTTACTTTGAGCTACTTAAATCAGTAACACAAAAAAGTATTTCACCACCTGATGTATGAACAGATTAATATACTGAAACTTGAAAAGGTCCTCAGAACACGTCCTCTCTGTGTAGCTATTAAGGACTTTGAGAGCGCAAAAGAACTCAGTGACAATGACCGCGAGATAAAAGAAGGACTGGAAAGAGCACAGCGCCTTCTTAAACAATCTCAGAAGAAAGACTATTACAAGGTTCTAGGAGTCAAGAGGTGAGAGTGAATACCAAATAATCTTTTACTCACTGAATCACTTTTCTTAGCTGATCCTGAAACTTCTCATACTTGTTGCTTCTAGGACTGCACAGAAGAAAGAAATCATTAAAGCCTACAGGAAGCTGGCACAACAGTGGCACCCAGACAACTTTCAGGATCCTGAAGACAAGAAAAAGGCTGAGAAGAAGTTCATAGACATTGCACAGGCCAAGGAAGTTCTCACTGATCCAGGTACGCCTGAAAATGTTTTTTTTCAAAAAGCACAGATTTTTTAAAAATAAAAGTGGCACATTTCATTGTACTCCATTAAATAACACTAATAAATTAAATGATAGAATTAATGGAGCCTACAAACTGGTCGTTTCACAGCAAGAGGGTTCTGGGTTCTATCCTCAGGTGTGGCAGTCCTGGCACTTTCTGTGTGGATTCGGGTGCTCCAGTTTCCTCCCACAGTCCAAAAACATGCAGTCAGGTTAATTGGAGATACATAATTATCCATGGCTTGTTACATTCTTGACAGGGATGGTAGTTATTACCGTAGCTTCACAATGTTATATCAAACACAAAGTGTAAAACATGTTAAAATCCTAGTAAACAAACAGAGCCTACCTTACAAGTTGAGTGTAAACACATTGAGACAATAATCTTTTCAGTGTTTTGACACCTCCCTTGTGTCCACTGCTTTCGCTGCTTTAGACTTCTATATCTCGTGATTGCTAACCGAGTTGCCGTAGGATGCCTAGGACTGCCTCACTGTGCCAAAAATTAACCAGTAAAAATCAGACACTTGAACAGTACACGGATGATATGTAGGCCCTTAGTCATTAGTCATTCTTAAAACACATGATGTATGAATCGGAACACGAATGAAGTAGTGCCTTAACGACTATTTCAGGCTGAAAATCGGGCATGAGAGGTTTAATGCATGCTTTATTTATTCTTAAATGTATTGTATTATTTTGTCATTGTGCTCATCTAGATCTACACAATTCACATTACTGTTTACTCTGGCAACCTCTGCTAGTTGTACGTCACCCATACCAAGCTGTATTCCCAAAATATTCACACAAATAATTTCTACACTTTGGGGCTTGTGTGGTGCAGTGGTCTAAAATGACAGCACACCACCGATGATCTGAATTCCTTTGATCAGATTAGGGGCTGGACTTGGCAGTATGTCTGAAATATCAATATATTTATATGATCTTTAAAATAACCATATTTGCATATTTTGGAAATTGGTTTTCTGATCAGAAAAATAGTTTGTCTTGCCTCATCAAACCCCCCCGTTTTGCATCCATCAAGTCATCCCCTCTTTGAGCACCACCAGCAGTCCCCAGTAACGGTTCGGCTATGCAAAATTTTGAGAAAATCTGGCATATAATAAGAAAAAAGTGTGCCTTGAACCATGTTCACTTTTCTTTTGCAGACATGAGAAGTAAGTTTGACCAAGGTGAAGACCCCATGGATCCTGAGAGCCAGCAAGGAGGTGGCCACCAACACTTTCACAGAGGCTGGGATAACTTCCAGGGTTTTAACCCATTCGGCTCTGGTCCATTCAACTTTAAATTTAGCTTCAACTGAAGTCATGCAAGAGGACTGGGGATCCGGATGGATGCTGGGACACTCGGAGAAAACTCGGACCAGCTGACACTAATGAGTCCTATTAAGATTAGAAGTTTTATGCAGACTAACATGGTCATGTGAAGCAATTAGTCCTGCAGGGGGGTGTCAAGTGTTTATGAAAGTTCATTCCAAAGCAGACAACATGGACCATTTCATCACGTCTAAAGACTGTTCTGTACATAGAAGACTGCACTATTTTTCTATAAATTAAACAACACTGCAATGTAAATACAGAAATAAAAATCATTGCTTATTTACCTAAGATATTTTTTCTATGTATGCATTTCTCTTTTTTCCCCGATTTTCCACTTCTGGGCATTCCCAATTGCATTTCAGTAGGGTACATCGTTGCTCACACCTCATAAGACCCCTCCTTGTGTACCTCTTCATGTTGATGCCTCAGTCTGATAACACAAGTCCTGGCATAGTGTATAAAGATCCCAAACACTTAGTCCAGTCTTCCCACTCGCCAGTTATTGTCTGCTGCAGGCAGTGCAAGTTGTGCCCGCTAGATGGCACCTAGCTGACTGGTGGCAGAGCTATAAATCCTCCTGTGTCACCTGGGTGACCGACCAGCTTTTTTTTTTCACCAATAAACCTCTCACTTCAATACCTGAAGTAGTTTCAGGTATGGTCGTCTTAGTTTCATTATTTCGGTTTTCATGATGACAGCACATACATGACTCATGTATTAATTGTGTTACAGCGTCACTCATATTGTTGACAAAACCTGCTCAACACTACATGTTTAAGATGTAACTCCTTATTACAGATCTACAATTTGTATCATTATCTTCCCCAGGGTCACAGTTTGGATTTGAACTGAAGAGCTTAAGATTCCAGTGATGGTAAGCTAGCATGTAAAACCTCTGCTATATCAGAGTGGCCTGTAATCTCAAGTTCACACGACAAGTCTTCAAGACGTTGCGGTTGTCACACTGCATCATTGATCAATGATCTACATGTGGAATCATCTAAGTCTGTCTAGTCTTTTAGAACTTTCAACACAAAAACACGAGTTAGTGTGGACGGGTTTAATGATAGTATGTCCAAAAACTCATTTTAGACATATCATCAATGCAATTTTGTCGTAGCTGGTCATAAGTCACTGCACTCCCAGTTCAGTGCTGTCTGGTAAATAAAACCCATAAATATCAATATTATAAACATGTTAAATAAGGTTTTAGCATTAATATAGTGAGACCATCCTACTGTACGTGTTTGCCAGCTTTCTCAATTCTGGCTTTAATGTTTACTCAATAGCTGCTTAAGCATAAATAATTATAATTAAGTATTTAAATATTAACAATAGAAGATGTCATACCATTATTGGGTTCAGCAGTTTAATTTGCTCAGCATAACCCTTTTAAACAAGTCCTGATAATGAATTCATTAATAATCTTAATAATGCAGTCGTGGCTCATTATAAAACTGGAGCGCCACATATGGCAGACATGACTGAATAATGATAATAATTTTATTCCTGAGAAAAAATGTACATCCTCCAAAACTGAAGGCTTTGTAACAAAAATATTCTGTACCTTTGTATTTCTTGAAAATCACACAGTACAGTAATTAGGGAATGTCAGAAACATAATGTATCATGTATGTTTAAAACCACTTAAGGGATACCTTTGACGGTGCAGTGATAAAAAAAACGGGCCCACCAGAGCAGATAACTGATTTGTTAATGTCTGCTGGATGGGAAGGCTTAAGGGATTTCTTCTGGCTGCTGTAATCAGGGTTTCTGCTGGCGGCTTAATGATCCCTGGAGAACATTGTGTGGCATGTGCAAGATACAGCCTTCAATGACAATGGTAGGGGGGTCATTTTACACGATTTATCAGTTTATAAGGTTATTTCAAACCAATCATGGAAGATTTCGTATCTTCAGTTCACATGTCTAGACATGGGGAGAACATGCATCCAACACCAAATTGACAAAATGGAGCCAGACCACCCCATCTAAGGATCAAACTGTGTTGGGCCACAGTGCTGCCCTAAAGAACATATAATCTAGGTAACTTTTACTGGAATTTTGATTTCACCTATAATGACCATTTGACTACTTGGAAATGGAGCAGCAGAAAAACTCTTCGAGAACTGAATCAGGTTTCTTGAAGTCCCGGCAACTTGAAATACAAAATGAAATGCTAAAAGAAAAGATGAAAAGAAGTATGGGGAATTACATCAACCTATGATACTGAAATACAGCTTGAGAGACATTATTTAGGGCACCCAAAGCTCACACAAGTTACTGCTAGGATGAGTGTTGGCCCTGTTACAGCATTTTTGTAAACCACTCATGAAGCAAGTTCTCTAACCAATCAGCAGATCAAATAAGTGATATCAATTAATACATACACTTTTTATGTATATGTATACAGAGGACTATAAAAAAGATTTTTAATGAAGCATGCTTGCCCGATGATATATCTGAAATTTAAAGAGTTCGAAATGTCAGCTCTGGTGTGCTAGTATGTTATACAACCAAATAACATTTCTACTTCTACAGTCATGGCCAAAAGTTTTGAGAATGACACAAATATTATATTTTCACATGATTTGCTGCCCTCTGGTTTTTATGTGTGTTTGTAAGATGTTTTGTCACATAAAGAAATATATTTGCAATCATATTATGAGTAACAAAAGCTTTTATTGACAGTTAGAATGAGTTAAGGCAGCAAGTCAATATTTGCAGT
>JAYDZF010000008.1:13544253-13555768 GCA_034509105.1 Microcambeva barbata | reverse complement strand
TATAAAATGTTCCTTTTCTATCCCAAACAACGCAAAAGTATATTTTAGATTCAATATCAATATGTCAACCTCTACCAGGTAGAATGTCTTCCACAGTCATTTGTCCAGCCCTTCTGTACCACTGTATAATACTTCAAAGTCTGACAACTCCAGAAGAGTAAGATAAAAACCATAAGCATCACTCACGCTTGTATCTGATAGATGTCCTCAGAACGTCCCTTACGCAACCGCAGAGTCCAGGCTCCTGGATTTGCCTTCAATTGGAAGTAACCCTGAAGTACACAAAAACTGAACAATAAAATCATATTTAACCAAAGGTGGGTCCATAATATTATTTTATCTCCCAATTTATTTATATAAACAAAACACTCCTAATCTGATTACAATCTTCTGAATCACTCCAAAGTTCTGCTAGCCGGTTGTCTGGGTGCCACCCACCTAAAGCATTGTGGAGGATGGGGGGGGGTGGAAAGACTATGCAGCAAATATATCCAATTGGGATCCCCAGCAGCTATGGTACATCATAATAAGGGAGAAAAAGAATAAACAAATGGGAAACTCTGTTGACGTTTATAATATGTGGGGGTTTGTTCTTACCAGGTTGGCCATGACGATTGTGTCATGCATAAGTGGGTTTTGCTTCATGCCAAGAGTAAACTGCAGGCCTCTAGGTGGTTGACCTGTGGACATGTCGAAACAATGACCTTCCAGCAGGAGATACTCCAGTTCATACTCTGCTTTCACAACACTGCTGACCTGCAACCACAACACATACCCATTATACAGCATTACTGTTTTCAGCTGTTTAAATGTGTAAACAATTTATAGCATGCTTGTGGATTTGGTTTACCCATTAACACCTATTTAAAGACCAAACAACTCAGGTACCTCTAATTAGTGTGAATACCTCCTGGAGATGAATGTTATCAAGGTCATATGGGCTCTGTACAGCTTCTACCATCCAGCTCTCTGGTGTGATCATGTTCAGTGTCAGCAGTGGTGATTCTGGGATCTCAGAAAAGCGAGCCACTGGACCAGGAGAGAGAGTGTCGTTACCCAGAAATGACACATCTGCTTCCATAACAAAACGATAGAAGCTGCCATAGAGTCACATTGTGGAGAAAAACAAACAGTCAGTATGCTTGCAGTTATAGACTAGTGGTTTTAGAAAAGTAGAAATCAAAAGGTCAGAGTACTGCCCATACGTTGGTGGCTGGAGATCTACTATTTCTGTTTTAAGGGTTGGCCTCTCAATATTTGTTTTTTTATAACTAAAAAAAAACAATAAATGTTTTTTTTAACTGCGTTTTGATGGTTTGCACTGAATTGTGTCCTCTAGGTTTAGTCTGGAGGGTATCCGGTTTTCATAATGTTACCTAATCGTTTTTGGTTAGTTTGCTGGCAGGTAACAGATAGCAGTTAGCATGGCTCTTTTTCATTCCTCAGCAATTTCCAAAACTATCGAACCATTTTGGGTTTCTTTAGGCTTGGCTGTACATCTTCTCAAACAGTGTAAGTTCCAAAAGAAAAAAAACGCAAAAATGGCTAGTGATGAATGAAAAGGTTTTAGATTGGCAGTGCTTCGGGTGGGCTGCTGTGTATTTAGGGAAAAAATGCAAATGAAAGAAACAGCAGCCACATTTCCTGTCACTAACCATAACCTGTTTGAATGAGGTCCAATCATACCAACGTGCACTGTTCGATTTAGTGATAGATCACAATCAATGTGTCGGGCATCCCTGCACTATAAGTCACTTAACAAAACAATACATAACAAAACAACAAAAACATAAATGTTTGCACATAGTCAGTATTTAGAAAACGAGTTATTCTTCTCACAGGGGGAATCTCCAGCTTTACCGGCTATCAATTTCAATTAACATTTTTTAGCATTTAGCAGACGCTTTAATCCAAAGAGACTTACAGTACACAGTCTGAGCAACTGAGGGTTAAGGGCCCAGCTCAAGGGACAACCGAGACAACCTAGCTGTGAACAAGCAGCATTTCGATTACTAGGCCCGTACCTTATCAGCTAGGCTACAACTGCCCTATAGAGATGAAAAAGGTTTATACATAAGAACATATGAAGATATATAAAATGATTAACATATTAGTGTAGTCCAGGAATCACAATATTGTACACATTATTGTCTGTGCTTAAGACTGTGCTGATTATAAAGTATTTGCTCATTTTAGTCAAAAACATACCCAGAAATGACAAAAACTAATTAAATTCTTAATGCATTTTGAAGCAGTTTCTCTTTTTCTGTCCATGGCTATATATACACCAACCAGGCTTAACATGACCATGGACAGGTAAAGTGAATAATACTAATTAAGTCTTAATCACAGCACCAGTTAGTGGGTGTGATATATTCAACCGCAGGTGAATATTTCATCCTTAATTTTGATGAACATTGAGAAAGGGCTTAAATGTGATGGTTCCCAGGCGGCAGTTGTCAGAATCTATCAGAACTTATCCAAGGAAGGAAAAGTGGTAAGTCGGCGACAGGGACATGGATGGGTAAGGCTCAGTGATGTATGTCAGAAACAAAGACTGGCCTATATGGTCCGCTAAAACAGATGAGCTAGAAAAGCTAGTGTGAGTCATAATTTCCTACAAATCCTGTGGAATCATGAAAAATATTCACATTATTATTATTTTATTTATTGTAGATCTGCACATTTCCACAATGCAGTCTAACTCAATCCTGATCTCAATCCTGTTTCTCATTTGAATATTTTAATGATATGATGGGACCACTCAGTACCCACATCAATATATGCATTTTGAACTTAAAGAAATATAAATAGACTTTTAAAGTATCCAGAGGAAACCACCGTTCATTGTTTCCAGAAAGCATTAGTTTGATTATCAGTGCAGTTATAAAGTTCTCAAATTTGTGAGATGTTGGATTTGTACAGAAAACGGAGCATTCCCTGATAATAAGACCTAAATCTGGATTGCTGTGTGTGGGTGTGTCTGACACACACTGAATGTAAAGTCTCTCACCTCTTTAGGGGCATATCTGACAGCTTGGCTTGGCAGTTCATGAACAGTTGAACTTTCATATTCACCACCTGACCGAGCACCTGAAGGCAACACGCACACACGCAAACACACACGCACGCACGCAAACACACACACCTAGATTCAGCAGGAAGAACGCTTTTTCAAGAAGTACACAAACATTAGTTTTAAGATTTATAATGATGGTTTTCAGATTGTTACGTGTCTGCTAATTTAGATACAGTTCAATTCACTTCCTTAAACCAGTCATCACAATTAGGGTCGAGTAGGGGTGCTGGAACATATGCCAGCTCTTCAACGGGCACAAGGCATACGGTAACACCCTGGATGGGGCGCCAATCCATTTAGATACATTTGTAAGGATAATTACATCCTATGAAAGATATGTTACAAGTATTTGCATTTTGATTTATTTAATATGTTTATAGCGTAAATTGTTATAATTTTAAGATCTACAGCACCAGTTGAAAAAAATAATCACATAAGATTATACCAAAGCATCAAAAAAACAATGACAGAATTTCCATTAGTGATTCTAATAGTATTTTTGGAATGCATTATAAATAATCAGTAAATAAAATTCTTTCTTCGCATATCCCGGCTTGTTTTTGGAAGCTGGGGTTACGCCCATGGAGCAGTGAGAGTTAATGGTCTTGCCCATGGACCCAAAAGTGGCTGCCTAGCAGAGCCAGTATTTGAACTGCCAATCGCTTGAAGAGCCAAAGCGCTACCCACTAGGCTACCACAATCCCTGTGTTGACACTATGTAGCACAAATGCTCTATATGCATGTGTGTGTGTATGTTTAAAAAAACTTAACACATTTGTATCCACTCGCCAGGAGGAGGCTAAAACATCTCATTAAACATGTTCTCACCCAACACTTACAATCAGTAATGGCACCATCTTCTGAGCATCCCTCGTGAGTGGGTCCACGACTGCCACCACATCGAAAAACACCTCATTTTCACGTGGAGCAAGATGCAAAACACTGCAGAAATGAGAATAATAAACCTCTATTACGACAGCTAAAACATGACCTGTCGCATTTCCTTCAAACCTGTTTCCTTACAACACCTACAAATTATTCAAGAGGTGTAATAAGCTAATATGCTAACCACACCCTGCTGGCCTGACTATGTGATCAACATCCACCAATGGTGAGGTGCTGGGTGGCCAGAGTTTACATGGTAATTACATTTATACAAATAGGGCAATGCACAAAGTAAACTTGAATAAAAAAATCCATATGTGTGTAGTGATCATTAATAATGAAGTGAGGATTATTCAATTATAATTTTAGAACACTCATATTCACCATAGTGCTTTACACACAGTGTCCTGTGTTTTACTGCAAAATCCACACATACTCACTAGTGAACATTAGGGGCCCATGGAACAATTAGGGGTTGGGTGCCGTGCTCAAGGGCACTTCAGTAGTGACCTGTCAGCTCTAGAAATCAAACAAGCCCAGTTTTCTGATCACAAGGCTACTGCTGACCCGAATTAATATAAACTCAATTGATGATTGAAATTATCTTCATCACTACCGTTGATCGTTTGGGGAACAATTATGTTCATGTCATTATGAAAACATTTTGGACAGGAACTCACCTATGTTTGTCCTTCACAAATCTGATGTCCTTCCTGGCCTCTGTTTTCTGAGCAGCTGAAAGAAGAGCGTCCACTTTCATAACAAGATCACTGGCCCTGGAAAAAGAACATGAAGAAACATGAAGGCCAACATTTTTGGTTCATTGGTCTCTAATTTTTATCCATTAAAAATTTGAACAATGTTGGCTTACTCTCTGGCTGACAAACTCATTTGTTTGACTTTTGCTTTGATCTTTTCTGCCATAGTACTGAGTGTGATCTTCTCCAGCAAGTGGAAATCCTCTGTACTAGGTTCCTGTTCTTCTGTAAATGGTCCCAGGATCTAGTAATAGATGGAAAACCTTAGACATAAAAAACACACATACACACACAACCTGATACAGTGGTGTGAAGTCAGGCCCTTCTAACACAGAGGTGACAAATGTGTGTGTGTGTGTGTGTGTGTGTGTGTGTGTGTGTGTAATAAAAATGTAATACAATACCAGTTCTTTGGTTTCTTTGTTACATAATTTGTTCGAACTCGGTACTAACAGGGTCGCAGTTCAATGATCGACTTTATGGTTGTGTCGTCGGATCTGCGGCCATGTGTCTTGGACACTTGGGTGAAGAGAGGAGCTGAGCTGTCACCTGATCACCACCTGGTGGTGAGTTGGATCAGGTGGCGGGGGAAGATGCCGGTCAGACCAGGAAGCCCAAACGTATAGTGAGGGTTTGCTGGGAACGTCTGGCAGAAGAGCCCGTCAGACAGGTCTTAAACTCCCACCATCAACCACATCCCGGGGGAGGTAAAGGACATTGAGTCTGAATGGGCCATGTTCCGTTCCTCCACTGTTAAGGCGGCTAACTGGTGATGTGGCTGCAAAGTGGTTGGTGCTTGTCGTGGCGGTAACCCTCAAACCCGGTGGTGGACACCCCAGGTGAGAGATGCCTTCAAGCTGAGGAAGGAGTCGTTATCAGGCATGGCTGGTCTGTGGGACTCCAGAAGCAGCTGACAGGTACCAACAGGCCAAGTGATCCGCGGCTTTGGTTGTCACAGAGGTAAAAACCCGGGTGTGGGAGGAGTTCGGTGAGGCCTTGAAAAGTGACTTTCGGTAGGCTCCAAGAAGATTCTGTCAGGCAACTCAGGAGGGGAAAGCAGTGTGCCACTAACACTGTATATAGTGGAGGTGGTGCACTGTTGACTAATGATGTCGTTGGGCGGTGGAAGGAATACTTTGAGGACCTTCTCAATCCCACCAACACACTCTCCAGCGTGGAGGCAGAGCCCGGGGACCCAGAGGGAGGCTTATCCATTACTGGGGTGGTGGTCCCTCTTTATAAGAAAGGGGACCGGAGGGTGTGTTTCAACTACAGGGGAATTACACTCCTCAGCCTCCATGATAAGGTCTATGCAGGGATACTGGAGAAGAGAGTGTGACTTATGGTCGAGCCTCAGATTCAGGAGGAGCAGTGTGGTTTTTGTCCTGGCCGTGGAAAACACTGAACCAGCTCTTTACCCTCTCCAGGACCCTCTGGAGGGTTCATGGGAGTTTGCTTAACCAGTTTACATGTGTTTTGTGGATTTGGAGAAGGCATTCAACCGTGTCCCCTGGAGTATTCTGTGGGAGGTGCTTCGGGAGTACAGGGCACATGGCTCATTTACAGGGGCCCTTCAGTCCCTGTACAAATGGAGCAAGAGCTTGGTTCGCATTGCCGGCAGTAAGTCAGACTCATTCCAAGTGAGGGACTCCATCTGGGATGCCCTTTTTCACAGATTTTGTTCATAATCTTCATGGACAGAATTTCTAGGCGCAGCCAGGGGGCGGATTGATGACCTCAGGATTTCGTCGCTGTTTGCAGATGATGTGGTCCTGTTCGGGACATCAGGCTGTGAACTTCAGGTCTTGCTGGATCGATTTGCAGCCGAGTGTGAAACAGCTGGGATGAGAATCAGCACCTCTAAATCTGAGGCCATGGTCCTCTGTCGAAAAAGGGTGGAGAGCCCTCTCGATTTACTGGTCGATCTATGTTCCCACCCTCACCTATGGGTAATGACCGCAAGAACGAGATCTGGCCACAAGAACGAGAATACAACTGGCCGAAATGAGTTTCCTCCTCAGGGTGTCCGGACTCTCCCTTAGAGATAGGGTGAGAAGTCATCCGGGAGGGACTCGGAATGGAGGCGCTACTCCTCCACATCAAAAGGAGCCAGTCGAGGTGGTTCGGGCATCTGGTCAGGATGCCTCCAGGATGCCTCCCCGTAGAGATGTTTCAGGCAAGTCCAACCGGGAGGAGACCCCAGGGAAGACCCAGGACACAATGGTGAGATTATATTGTCTAGCTGGCCTGGGAATGCCTCGGTATCCCCCCAGTGGAGCTGGTAGAGGTGGCTAGGAAGAAGGAGGTCTGGGCCTCTTTGCTTAGGTTACTGCCCCCGCGACCCGAAACCCTGAAGATGATGAACAATGAAAGATGGAAGATGATGGACGGTACTAACCAATCAGAACTGCTCACTGGAAAGAATCAGTTCTGTCATGTAAGTCTGTTAGCAAATTAGATGTAAGCTTTTCTCTAGGGTAGGCAGGCCAATCACCTTCTTAGTATTCTTCAGCAGGTGATATGCAATATTTACACCTTTAAAAAATAACAGTGCTGTCTGTAAGCATGCTATCTAAGCACTATCTAAGCACTCTTCAAGACTCCCATTCAATGAGAAAATTGCAATGATTGGACAATGATCAAGGATTGCCGAAGGGGTACACACTATGACCACTGCTCATCACTGGATTGATGTTTATACATTCATATCTACATACTATGAGTTTTGTTTTGTTTGTTTTATTAGGATTTTAACTTCAAGTTTTACATGTTGAGTTTTAGTCATGACGGGAGCATGGTAGATATTTATTACATAAGTGTTATTACTACACAAGATTTTATCAAACATGGTCAGGGACAATATAATTTCAATTTACCCTTATTGCACGTTTTTGGATTGTAAGAGGAAACTGCAACACCCGGATTAAACCCAAACTGACATGGGGAAAACATGCAAACTCCACACAGAAAGGACCCAGACCGCCCCATCTGGGAGGACCTTCTGAAAAAAATATGGTGGGTGAATGAGGCACAACAAACAGTTCTTTGCAAACGTAAATAAATAAATCATTATTTGTATAAAGGTGCACAATTGAATTTATTAGGAAATTCAAGCTTGTTAGTGACCATTTTTGGTACACAGAGAAAGATTGACACAAGTTAGTTGACATGCTAGCACATTGTGTCATCTCATCGGTTTCAATGGTATGAGACTGGTAGCTTAGAAGGCAAAAATCGATTGCTGTGTGGTGTGTTTGAAGTTAATGTGTTATTAGAATTTCATTTACTGAGGATATGTAGTAAGTAAGAGAGCTCACTAGGTTTTCGAACAGACCCCTATTACAAACAACTATAAGACAGAAACAGAGCAAGGATCAATAGATACGACTTGGCAGTAATGTGGCTTGAACAGGAGTCTTCTGATGACAGGTTCCATTCAGCTACTACTGTTAATAACAAAATATTTGTAGATTTAGATATAAAGCCTCACCCTGCCATTGCTGACCACTGCTGACTGTCCAGGCTTTAGCGTCAGCACCTCCTGACTGAATCTCTGCTGGCTGTGCAGAAAATCCAACTCCAGTGTGTTAAACCTCTTCTCAAAGCTATCCTGATCCATGCCCTGCAGCACAGCAACATAAACAGTTATTAATAAAAGACAGAAAAGTCACTTCTAGCAAATATTTTGTCAATGTAGCGTTCAAGTTACACTAGCCCACCAGTGATGAGATCTAGGTTTAAACCCTAGCAGTTCTAGCAAACATATAATGGAGTCTACTAGAGAGCAGTATAATCTGTGACCCTTTCATCTCTCATAAAAATTGAAACATCAGTAAGAAACCAATTCAATCTTCCATAACCAGACACTGCTGATTATTCTGTGTAGCCCCTGAAATGTATGATTTAATGATGTTGAATAGTAAGCATTTAGCATGCGATGCAAACCTTCAAAAGCATGTCCTTAATCTTGGTGCCCTGTCTGAGGAGTAGAGCTGTGTCTTCTTTAAGCAGCTTGACGGTAAAATCAAGAGAATTCTTGATGCTCTGAGTGTGAAGGGAAGCCCAGATTGCTCTGTATAGACGGCTATTCTCTTCTGTGGGTTTGTCACTTGGGTTATTTATCACACCAACACGACTACTGGAACCACTGGATTTCTGCAGTAAAACAAACAAAGAATTAATTATTTTTTTTAGATTTAGAATACTATTTTCATCAGTGTGCAGGGGGATCTGTCCTCCGCATTTGTACCCAATCCGTGCAGTGAAACACGTATACACACTAGTGAACACTAGGGGGCAGTGAGCACACGTGCCCAGATTGTTGGGCAGCTCTAGCCACGGCGTCTGTGGATCAGTTAGAGGATAGGTGCCTTGCTAAAGGGCACTTTAGTCATTACCTGTTGGCTCTAACCACCAGGCCATGGCTGCTTCTAATGGTGCTCGGAAACAGCATTCACACACAAACCACCAGTTCTTTTACAGGACTCTTTTTTATTAGCAATGGCCCAATATTCATTTATTTACTATCTTTTAATTATTTTTTAGGACTTTGTTTAGCACTTGAACTTTGCTGCCATGAATTCACCCTAAAATGATGTCAGTCATGAACCACAGTGGGTACGGAAAGTATTCAGATACCTTTAAATGTGGAGTCCAGCTGCGTTTAATTAAACTGATTGGACTAATTAGGAAAGGCACACACCTGTCTATATAAGACCTCACAAATCACAGTGAATGTCAGAGCAAATGAGAATCATGAGGTCAAAGGAATTGCCCAAGGAGCTCGGAGACAGAATTCTGGCCAGGCAAAGATTTGGCCTAGGTTACAAAAAATTTCTGCAGCACTCAAGGTTCCTAAGAGCACAGTGGCATCCATACTCCTTAAATTGAAGTTTGAGATGACCAGAACTCTTCCTAGTCCTGGCCATCCAGCCAACCTGAGCAATCGTGGAATAAGAGCCTTGGTGACAGAGGTAAAGAAGAAACCAAAGATCACTGTGGCTCAGCTGCAGAGATGCAGTAGGGAGATGTGAGAAAACTCCACAAAGTCAACTATCACTGCAGCCCTTCACCAGTCAGGGCTTTATGGCAGAGTGGCCCAACGGAAGCCTCTCCTCAGTGCAAGACATATGAAAGGACTCCCACACTATGAGAAATAAGATTCTCTGGTCTGATGAGGCGAAGACTGAACTTTTTGGCATTAAATCAAAGTGGTATGTGTGGAGAAAACTGGGCAATTCTCATCACCTGCATAACACACTTACAACAGTGATACATGGTGGTGGCATCATCATGCTATGGGAGTGTTTTTCAGCTGCAGGGACAGGAGGACTGGTTACAATTGAAGAACAGATGAATGTGGCTAAGTACATAGATATCCTGGAAGAAAACCAGAATGCTCTGGACCTCAGACTGGCCCAAAGGTTCACCTTCCAACAAAACAATGGCCCTATGCACATAGCTAAAAAAAAACAAGAATGGCTTCGGAACGACTCCACATTCTTGACTGACCCAGCCAGAGCCCTAACCTAAATCTGTACTAGCTCAAAAGATTGTTTCTACTCAATACTGAGCAGAGGGTCCATTTTTCTTTTTCAATAAATTTGCAAATATTTCTGGTTTTTTATGTCAAGCTGCGGTGCAAAGTGAACTTTTTTTAGTTTAGCAAATGGTTGCAATGAAACAAATGAAAAATTGAAAGGGGTACCCACTGGATATTGAATCTTCAATACACCTCATTTGCATATCATTGGACTGTAGGAGGAAGCCCCAAACACACTGGTAGAATATCCTCATAAAAAGATTCCACTCTACCTCGGAATTGAACCCTTACCTTGCTGTGAGCTGACGATGATATCAAATGAGTCGCCATGCCACCAATGGCACAATATTCAACTAAAAAAAGCACCTGTTAAAGATTCCAGATAAAATGCTAGACACTTGTGTCTGTTGTTCTGTGAAGTCCCTGTGGCTACAATTACCTAAAAATAAACCAAGAGTAGCTCACCATGTGTTTCAGTGCATTTAACAGGATCTGCCTTCCTGAAACCTGCTCAAGATCCGCAACAATCCAGATGGTCAGTCCACACAGAGTCTGTTCTTCTAATAAAGATTGATAGCATATCAAGTCACATTAAAGTCATATTTAATACCAATATATCTCAAAAGCACAGCCAACCTATTATAAATGTGTCTCTGCGGATTCAGTCTAGACCTTGAGGCAAAGCATTTATCAACCTGATAAAATCTACCGAAACAGAAAATAAAGCACAGACTACAATCAATGGCAAACATCAAAGACAACACAGGTCATTTCTTGATTGTTAAGATACTTAAGAAACAAATATAACACATTGATTTAGTAAGAAAAATACACCGATCAGGCATACCATTATGACCACCAAGTGTGTGTTTGACAAAAATGAGCAGTGTTGTTTCATTCTATTCAAATTCCTATTCTGGCTTATAGAATGAAACAATGCTGCTTATTTTGACAATCACATACTTAGAAAATGTACAGTAAAATAAAGTGATCATTTTGAAATATTATATCTTATATTTTTCAAGACAGCAAGTGAACAACTTTGGGGAGAAAATGAACTGATTAGACGACTAGGTTGGAGCATCTCCAAAACTACAGCTCTAGTGCAGTCTGCTGTGGTCAGTATATAATTGTGGTCCAAGGAAGAAACAGTGGTAACTGGCTGAACTCTGACTCTGACATGCACCCATTAATATGAGCGCAATACATATTCTGCTGCTACTGTTATACTTTTTATACCATACTGTTTAC
>JAYDZF010000008.1:13533271-13544153 GCA_034509105.1 Microcambeva barbata | reverse complement strand
AAGTAAGAATTTCATTGTACAATGTAACTGCTTGTTATGCTGTGCATATGACAATAAAACTCTTGAATCTTGAATCTAAACCAACAACAGGGTAATGGGCTCATTGATGCACATGGGAAGTGAAGGCTGACCCATGTGGTCTGATCAAATGAGCTACTCAAATAGCTTAAAGTCAATGCTGGTTCTAATAGAAAGGTGTCAGAATACACAGTGCATCACCGCTGCCGGGTGGTTTGGCCTCAAAAGGGACCAACACAGCATTAGAAAGGTATTTGTAATGTTATGCCTGATGAGAGTAGCTTAAAGAAATAGAATTCAGTGATTTCATTGTCTCACCCTGCTTGGCTAAATACTTCATTCTTTTTGAAATGACAGCCATCTTGTCCTTGGAGTCCAGGAATGAGAACATTGCTGAATCATTCCAGTCATCGACAACTGTCATTTTGACACAAAAACACATACGTTAAAAATAATCTGAAGCCTTAGCCTAAATAGAAATTCATGGTGTCAATATAATGTTACCCGGAGATGCTGTAAAATCCAGATACTTTCTGTCTGAGCTCAGAATTAGATGGTTAATGCGTGGCACCACGTTAGACTGCTCCATCAAAAAATCCACAACCTCCATGCCTTCAGAAATCTGACCCTGTTAAATTGAGGACATTGGAAAACACTTTGATGTCAAACCATAGCAGTTGGATGACATATCATGCTTTTTATTTACATAAAGAGAAGGCAGCAAAGACTTTAAAAAAGCTGTCATTTGGTAGATTTAAGAGAATCGACAAGTTGGTACGCTGCCAAAACGCAAACCATGAAAACAGCTCTCTGGAAGAAGTTAGTGGCATCCATGATGCGCTGCAGCAAGATGGTCTCCAGCTCATCTGGGTCCATCTCTTCAGGGCTGAGTGGAACTCCATTGAACAGAGCCACAGGTAGTGAACCCAGTCCACTCTTTTTGTAAAACACTGTTCCAGCCTATATGAAGAAAAAAAAAGAAAAATTGGCAAAATATCGAAAGTTAGATGTTTAATCCGTTTTCATCCAACATGGTCTATGCACAGTGGTTTTATATGTCTGTATAACAAACTAAATTAAACTTATTATTTAATAATACATGTGTGCCATTATTAAAAACAAATGGTATGATAAGATATGACTTGAAGGAAACGGAGAAGGATGTTGGAATAATGGGAGGTGATAAATGCCTGCTGGTGTGAAACAGGACTAGGTAGGTCTGTAATGCCTTTACATCACTCTAAGATCTCGTGTCCTATTTGCTGGACAGTGTCTTAACAGTGACTGGCGATGTATGGCCAATGACTTACAATGTATCCCACACTGCCACCAATCAGCAATGTACAACCATGTTTGTTGGGGGAATCTGTATTGATTAATGAGGTCTTGATGTTGCCGGGCACACCTAAGATTCTGATATAAATAGATTGAGATCAACCGAGACACAGGTTTAATATAAGCATTAAAGTTGTACCTGATATGCTCAGTGAAATGATGGCTCTGATCTACCGTATTTTCCGAACGATAAGCCTATATATATATATAATTTCACAACCTAGATATCAGCGGCTTATATATATTTACATTTCCATAAAAAAAAAAAAAAAAAAAAAAAACTTAGTAGCTGCGGCTTATATTGGGGTGCACTCTATAGTCCGGAAAATACAGTAATCTCCTGGCTTTACTTCACACAGAAAGAGTTTTTTATGTAATTGATGTAAATATTGATGGCCTAATTAATGCTATCCATTCTTTTACTAAATGGTTGTTTAAACAGTAAAATATCAAACACTGAAATACTAAAGATATTTAAGATATGCCAGGTCCCTTGACGTATGCTCCATTTTCCTGAACAACAGTTACATGAAATTTTGTCATATTAAATAAGACCTCCAAGTCTCCTGTGTAAAGCACGTCGACAAATGTGTCCTGTGAAATTTTCATGCAGCCTCCGCCATGAAAAAGAATCAACAATCCCATAACTTACAGTTTCCATACTCTTTGAGAGTACTGATGTCGACTTAATCAAACAGCTGATGCAAAGGCTTCACATTATAAAGACTAGATCCTCAATACTGTTCAACACCATCCTGATAAAAAAAAGTCCAGCTTGTTCGAAGCTCCATATGCTGAGGAGCACATCGTTTTGTTCAGATTGCTTCGAGGGCCTCTTTTGAGTGAATCTCCCTGTACTTGTGTAGAAGCAAAACACATCATGTAAAAGCACATGCATCATACCTTTCTCTTATGATCATAGCTTGAATCCACCCCGATAATTTTGGCAGCATTAGCTTTGGGAAATTTCTTCTTCAGGTAAGCAGTCACAGTATTAACCATTAAGGAATCACCAATCTCCACTTTGTTGTACATCTGCAGAAGTGTTGACATATACAGATTCTGTTTATTGTATTATTGTGTTTTTGAGCTGATGCACCAAGGAAACCCAAAGACTCAAAAGAAGACAAAATAAAAGAGAGAAAGTTAGTACTCACAGAGAGCATGGATAAGAAAGCCTGTGTTACATCATATTCCTCTGTAATGTAGTTCAAAAGTCGAAATAAAGCAACTCCGGCATCTTCATAACCATCCACTTTCTCATCAGTATTCACAATCAAGACAAATCCAATCCTAAAAGAAGTAAGGGGGTAATTACACTGGTGCACATTTAGGCACAAACTCATTCTGTTTCTTATTTATTTGTTTTCTCCAATGTATTTACAATTTTTTTCAAATACCCAATTGCATTACACTTCCTCACTACTGTTTATGATACCCTGATTGAGGAGAGCTGTGACTAACACACTCCCCTTTCGTATGCAGGCAGTGCCAACTGCATCATTTTCACCCACATGAATCAAGGTCATACAGGGATCAGCCTCGAGTACGTAGAGCCACACAGTGATCAGCACATTATTCTCCTCCACTCTGTGAAGATGTCATCAATCAACCAACAGGGGTTGTAATTGCATCAGTGATGAGGAATAACCATTCCAGCACCCATCCCTAAAAACCAGCTGTGTGCGCCCAGCCAACCGTATGGCAGAACAGAGATTAAAAACTATGAGTTTGAGAACAGCTCTGGTACGCTATCATGTTTTACTGCTGTGCGACCTGACCACCTGGCACAAATTCAATTCAGTCAGCGTCATTATTAATTACCATTAGTAAGGGTAAATAGAAATAAAACACATGGATAATGCAAATGTTCCAGACTATTTAGTCTAAATAAATGTTTTTACAGTGCAGTGCAGTTTAAGATCAGACCTGAGAGGAATCTTATGCTTGTAAAAGAGTTCGGCTAGTTTGACCAGTTCAACGGTGTCTTCTTGAGCTGGGTCCAGAAACAACACCTGCAAAAAGGTGTTTAAATACAATCTTAAATCCCATGACTTGTCTGTAACAAAACATTTCTGTAGATCCCTATAAGGTTATCTCCCTTTTCCATTCAGATATTACCACTTTACCAAGCCTCGCCTACTGCCACAGCAAGATTTGTACATTTTGTTGTTGTTGAGGTGATTGCTTATCTACCTAAAACATGTATGCCAAATCAGGTAGTGTTTTCTTTAAAGAGCGTTGTAGCCTAGTGTCACCTCACTAGTAATTGAAACTCTGCTGGTTAATGAATCAGTTTCCCTGTATCTGAACTAAGTGATGATAATAAAGTAGGATTTAATCTAATCAAGCCTTGAACAAGGTACAATTGCTTTGAATAAAAGTGCCTGCTAAAATGTAAATTAAGAATGAATCCTGGGTTTTTGTTGTTAATGACACTGCTGTGAACTGGTGAGATGTTATGTAATTTCCAATATTTAATATCTCACTACTACAAAACTGTGTTTATACTTAAATAATTATTAATCTTTTTGTTAATCAGCAGGGATTCATATCATCATGTTTCATTTTATTCATATTTCTGTTTGCATTTCCTGCATTGATAAAAATATATATACATATGATACATTATATATTGTACAGTTTTCCCATTTTGGCACAATCTAGCATCATCCGATTGCATCCTTGGTCCTGCTGCCTCCGCCCACACCTCTGACCGTGGAGAGGTGTAGACTGACACCCTTCAAAACACGCTGACTCACAAGCTTACACCTGCTGGATATTGGGTCTTTCAGGCTGCAGTATCACATACAAAGCGTACATTAAAAAGTTGTAGAGCTGTATTGAAAATGCAATGTGCAGAGCTACTGGGAAGAGACTCCTTGAAAGAGATACTATGGTGGGGAAAGAAACAAAGTTTTTTTGTGGGGTGGCCATTTACTCAACTGTTCAAAGCACAATGTTGACTAATTTTCCAACTAACTACAAGAAACAAAAATGTTCAAGAGGATCTAAGAAAGTTTGGATTTTTTAGGAATGGGGAGGGAAGAAACTTAAAATGATGATTGTTGATACTGATCATTTAAAAAAATGCATTTGGTTGGCAGGGTAAAGGTGCTTGATAATTTTTTTTTTTGTATGTTTGCATTTGTGTGTCTGTGCCAGAGTATATTTGCCCTAAATCATCTATTAATGCAATGTATTCGTGAACAATAAATGTAACCCCTAAAACTTTAAAAAGTCATGGTGATCGTCACACACAGACGTCAGATTTGAATATATTGACTTGAGCATATCACCACCGCAAATTACAAAACAGATCAAGTTTATTACATACCAAATTAAAGAAGTTTCTTCTAATCTGTCGAATAACACCTGGAAATGTGGCTCTGAGGAGTTCCTGTAGACCAGAAGGCCAGTTTCGATATGTAGAGTCAGTCTCAATGTCATTAAGCCACTGGAATCAAGAAAAAATGAAATTAAAAGCCCAAATATACTCTAACTTTCTTAAATATTCTACATTATATAAATTTCAATTAAATATGTGGCCGAGAGTGGAGTTATGCCTTACACTTACAATCGCCTTATACTTCTGGATGGCTTTCCACAAGAATGTTTCCACAAAAAATAGATTTTAGGATGATGATTGCGTGTATTTAGGAAATACAGTATATGTAAGGTCAGGCAAGTGGGTAGCACGATCAGCCCAAGGTGGGATGGTCTGGGTCTTTTCTCTGTGGAGTTTGCTTGTACTCCCCATTTGGGCATGGGTTTGCTCTTGGTTCTCCAGGTTCTTCTCATGGTTGTAGAACCAAGAAAAGTGAATTGGATACAAAATTGCCAATGCCAATGTTTGATATAAACTTTTGTAGTAATGAATGGTCTGTAATGAAAAACACGATTCCTGGCTTGAATGTAACCAAAGTGAAAAACATGACGGTAAAATACCAAAAAGCAGGTGCAAATACTGGACAAAATAAATAATAATGCCTAAAATTGGTAAATATGCAGCCATAAATCAAGAGTGACAACCTCCTTCCCTCCACCAGGACATGGTGTGGTCTTCCAGCATGACAATGACCCAAAACATACAGCCAAGGCAACAAAGGAGTGGCTCAAAAGAAGCACATTAAGGTCAGTAAGTGGCCTAGTCAGTCTTAATGATTTAGAGATGATATGCAAAGAGGAGTGGACCAAAATTCCTTCTTACATGTGCACAAACCTCATCAACTACAAAAAACGTCTGAATTTGTCTCTGCAAAATGCAATTAAATGTATATATTTTATACAATGTACTTGTATGTATTTTCTTTTTGTTATCTATCACTGTTAAAATTATACACTGTTCATATCTGTCAGTGGGCAAACTTACAAAATCAGCAAGGGATCAAAAGTGTATTTCCTCCACTGTAAGTGCTGTAATTCATCCAAGCATGTTTTATTTCATTTTCTGGTATAAGTAGGGTATATTTAGCTGAATTTACATATGCATAATATTTATGTTACAAAATCAGTAAATTATATTGTTAATAATTTTGCATTCAAACGCATGAAAAATAAATACTGCCATCAAAAATACATTAAAAAAACTTAGGATATTCATGAATTCCTCGAATGCGTGTGGGTTTTCAGCAAATTAATGTAGGTAGGGTAAGTAAGGGAAAATCTTGTGTGAATTCTGAACTGCAAATAAGCAGGGGTTCACTGTATAGCATGTTTGATGGAGTTACTGTCAGGTCTCCGGCTTTTTAGATCTTCTCGGTATATGGTGCTTCAAACAAGCCAGGATGTTACTGCATCAGAGTGATAAGGTAGGTGTCGGACATCCATCTCGTCACTGAATATCCATTTGCCGACTTTAGTGGGGTTTTTTGGTTTGGATTGCTTCATTCTAACATGAGTTAATAATAACTAACAATAACAATATCTGAAGCCTCTTTCTTAATAAAATCCATTATAAAGACCTGTTACAGCTGGTGCAGCTAATCTAGAAGTACTCCTTACATACTTCTGGCCATTCCATTAACAAGTCATTCGTTTAAATTGAGTTAAAACTTAAAGGATTCTTCTCCTCACCGTTATAGCAGAATGACGAATGTCCAGAGCAAAGCTGTCCTCTGCAGTGCTTATGGGCAAGCGCAAAAACGTACTCACACCGTTTCCCCTGATGCCCAGGTTATTAAACCCCTCCAAAAGTTTTGCCTCTTCTCGAATGATGTCCAGTATACTGAATAGACAAATGGATAAAGGAAAAAGTCTTGTCCAAATGATACATAAGAACGGTTGGTTTCACTGATGGGAAATAATTTTAGGTTTTTGATCAGATGTGTCTATGAGTAGAGCGGAGCAAAAAAAATATTTACTTCTGTAGTCATGTAAAATACCACCAGTTCATTTTCTTAAACCACTTGTCCTAATGAGGGTCGGGTAAGGGTACTGAAGAGTCATGCAAATCTCCATCCTATCTAATGGCACCTCCGGTAATCAAGAAACAACCCATCAAAAACTGTATTAGTTGGACACAGAGCTAAGTCTCTAGTACTGGTGCGTAAGCACATTAAATACATCACTATTTTTATAATGTAATAAAATGTCCACTATAGTATGTCTTTATAGTAAAAAATAAAAGCTAACAATGATTATAAATGTACATTAAACATTAAAGATAGATCAAACCTGCTGTGCTTATGTTTGAAGATTAGTGCTTCACACACTTGACATTAAAATAAACTTAAACCTTAAACATAAATATACTAGTATCTCTAAAACATTTGTACCTGAATGAGTTGTGAACATCCAGATCGATGTAAATTCCATTTATAAAGAGACTGGAATCTCCAGGGTGAATTCCAAATTTCTCTCCCAGGTGCTATAAAACAGAAATCAGTTTATCATAATGCTAGCGAGAAAGGGATGATTTAGGTCTTCAAGTTTGTTACATAATGTGCACAAACGTACGAGGGTCCAGGGGACCTGGGATTGATTCACTCATTCAGTTTTGGTCACTGTCTGTGAGGACGTATTTCAATCTTCCACCTCTCAAAACTGATTGTGTTAGAATCATGTGTCCAACCAGAATCCAGAAGCCATAGTGACAAAAATCAATGTCAAGAATGAAAGCGTTCAGGTGGTATCGTTTCTAATTTCTGCTCTGCCATTCCGCAGGCTTGGCCCCAACATGCAGGTTGATAGCCAGATGAAGATGCCTCATAAGTACGCCCTCTGCTGGCTGATTGGTGGTGTCTGCATAGAGACACTGGATGATGTAGGGTGAGAAAATCCATGAGCAAAAATAAATAATGAATGAATGATAAATGAATGAACTGGAATATGACTTACAGGGCATTAGATCCAATCTTAATTATATCTAAAATGTTTTGAAATGGCACCTTTTGGTTCTCCTCAATTTCTTTCCTCATTTCTTGATTTACAGCCACTCTCGTCAGTGATCTGTGGGGACAATAAAACATGTACAGTCATCATAAGTTCTTTCCAAAAATCCCAGGCCGGCCATAAAAGCCCAGCTTTAATCTCCAAAATCTGCACACTGAAAGGTGCTATATCTGCTGACCTGACGTACAGTAAACCAAACTTAGCACTTTTCCCACACGTACAACACACAGACAGAAACAAACACCACTGCCTGTAGCTGGGGTTACACAGAATCATAACCACACAGTATAAACCATCTTGGAGTTGGTAGACAAGCCAAGATTGTTTAAATATTCTGTTGTCATGATTGTAAGTGAAAACAAGTATCACTTGTTATTACAACATCAAATTTATGCTCTTCTTTAGAACATTGTCTTATCTTTATCTTCATTGTCTTAACCCCCTTATCCTAATTAGGGTCGGGGAGGGATGCTGGAGCCTATCCCAGCTCTTCATCGGGCGCAAGGCACAAGGTAACACCCTGGATGGGACGCCAGTCCATCGCAGGTACCTACAGGACAATTCAGTGTCTCCAATTAACCTGGTAGCATGTCTTTGGACTGTGGGAGGAAACCGGAGTCCCCGGAGGAAACCCACGCAGACACGGGGAGAACATGCAAAATCCACACAGAAAGGACCTAGATCGCCCCACCCGGGGATCGAACCCAGGACCTTCTCGCTGTGTGGCGTCAGTGCTACCCACTGTGACGCCCTCTTCTTCAGAACAGCATTTCCAAAATCTTCCAAAAGCATTTGGACACCACAGAGCTGGGATTAACCGGCATGCCAATGGCTGAACGTGATGGCAAGGACGCACAAAAGATTGATCTGCCCGTTTCACTTGAATTGACAGTCATCTGTTGTCATGTATGCAAGATTTGATTATTCTTGATTTAGTGTTTAAGACTATTCTAAAGGCATTTTTATATTATTTCAGATTAATGTTAAATTAGGTTTCTTTCTTAGAACAATAACTAAGCAGTAAAAGGCAAACATTTTACGTTTAAAATAACTCTGACTTTAGTTATGCAATACAGATGATCTTTTCTACCTTGCTTTGCTGGGGAAGTTTTGGCTGAGATCCTGCATCAGTTTCAAGGAATCAAACTTTGGCACGGACATGATGCGGCTTGCTGCTTGGAAACTTAAATCTGTTGATATAGTTCAGATGTCAAATCACACCAGATAATTATTTGTCCAGATATTAAGTAACACTATGTGGAGATAACAATCCTAAAAGACATGCTCAGACCACCACCAGAAGTAGCAAAAACGTGTTAATTTATTGTACACAATAAATGAGCGCTCCCGGCAAGCACTACCTAGTTCTGTCATTAGTAGTCTTATATATCAACACAACTTCACACCAGGTTTGTGATTACATCACGTTTTTGTTCAGTGCATTTCCCCACACGGTGTTGTATGCCTATTTATTCGCTATAAGGTGTCATATGCCTATGCATTTCCCTATAAGGTGTCACATGCCTATGCATTTCCCTATAAGGTGTCACATGACTCCATGCTCTAAGTTAACATGCTCCAGACCGACAAGCCCAACTGTCTTCTGGACTTATGCACATACTGTCTTCTGGTCATATCTTGCACCTCCGTTAAGCATTATCCCACTGTTAGTTACATCATTGTAATATATTTTAATGTTTTATTTTAAATATCTATGAATTCTTCCACAACAAACAATCTGTTAAAATCTCTGACACAAAATTTTTTACAACAAATTAAAATAGTAGGTACGTATATGAACAGTCGATATATATGAACAGTCTATAATTTTAAGTGTAGGTTTATTTTAACAGTGAGAGAAAATGAAAAAGAAAATCCAGAAAATTACATTGTATAAAATATTTTTAAAAAATGCATTTTGCAGAGAGAACTAAGTATTTGATCCCTCTAGCAAACAATACTTGTCGGCAAAACCCTTCTTGGTAAACACAGCAGTCATACGTTTTTTGTAATTGATGATAAGGTTTGCACACATATCAGGAGAAATTTGGTACACTCCTCTTTGCAAAACATCTCTAAATCATTAAGATTTTGAGGCTGTCGCTTGGCTACTCAGACCCTCAGTTCCATCCATGAGTTATTTATGGGATTAAGGTCTGGAGACTGGCAAGGCCACTCCATGATCTTAATATGCTTCTTTTTGAGTTATTCCTTTGTTGCCTTGGCTGTATGTTTTAGGCCATTGTCGTGCTGGAATACCCAGACACGACCTATTTTAATGTCCTGGCAGACGGAAGGAGGTTGTCACACCATGGCTTCATCCATTTTCCCATTCATGCAGAGGTAATCCTGTGCCCTTAGCAGAGAAACACCCCCATGTTTGACTGTGGGGACGTTTTTTTGGGGGGGTCACAGTAAGCATTTTTGTTAATGACAAAAAGCTAAATTTTTGTCTTATCTAACCACAGCACCTTCTCCCAATAACTCTCAGAATCATCCAGGTGTTCATTGGCAAACTTCAGATGGGCCTGCAAATGTGCCTTCTTGAGCAGGGGGACCTTGCTGGCACTGCAGGATTTTAATCCATTACAGCATAATGTGTTACCAGTGGTTTTCTTAGTGACTGTGGTCGCAGCTGCCTTAAGATAACAAGTTCCCACCATGTAGTTTTAGGCTGATTTCTAATGATCAAGGATACCCCACAAGGTGAGATTTTGCATGGAGCCCCAGATTGAGGTCGATTGACAGTCAATTTGTATTTCTTCATTTTCTTACACTGGCACCAACAGTTGTCCCCTTCTCATCCAAAGTCTTAGTTATGGTTTTGTAGCCCAGTCCAGCCTTGTGAGGGTCTATGGTCTTGTCTCGGACATCCATAAAGAGCTCTTTGGTCTTGCCCATTTTGGAGAGGTTACAGTCCTACTGATTAATAGAGTCTGTGGACAGGTGTCTTTTCTACAGGTGACAATTTAAGACAGCCAGAACCAGAACTCGGGGACAAAATCAAATACTTATTTATCTCAGCAAAATGCCACTGATATATACAGACACATAGATAGAGATAGATAGATACTTTATTAATCACTTTACAGTGAAATTCGTTCTCCGCATTTAACCCAATCCGTGCAGTGAAACA
>JAYDZF010000008.1:13518981-13531966 GCA_034509105.1 Microcambeva barbata | reverse complement strand
TCAGCTCTGGGAATCGAACCGGCAACCTTCTGATCACAAGCCCAGTTCTCTAACCACCAGGCCACGGCTGCCTCATCTCTCTCTCTCTCAAATATATAAACCATTTAGTTTCTATAATCTAGAATAAGAATTCTAAATGAGTAGTATTGTTCTATTCTAAAACAATCTGATATTATAAAACAAAACAAAACAAATTTTAAGGTCTCTTATTTTTTCCTCGACTGTATATTCCGTGCTTCAAGTGCTAATTTAAATCCCACCCAAAACTTTCAATCAGATGTAAATCTGGAGACAGCATCGCCACATAAACTTCCCTATCTAATCAGTCCCTTTTAAAGAACACAGAAACTGCATTTGGTTTGTCAAAGAACTAATACAACCATGAAAATCTGGTGGTGGCCATTAGCATCTATTCAGCAGGCAGCACACATGAGAGGGACAGATTGCTGCACCAAACTCAGCAGGAAAATGGCTTTTCCATTTATCATTCAGACACTTTTCAAGTAAGTACAGATCTCCTTGCTTGTCCTGAGAACAGGTTTCGTCCATCACGTAGCCCAGAACTGCATGGTTAACAGAGAAAAGGTGTATTTACCTTGTAGTTCCCACACTTTGAGAGGAGCCATGTCATTGCTGCTCTCAATCAGATGCTTCTTCAGTTCCCCTAATTGTTCCTGCAGGTCAGGATGAGATTCTCTACAGACATTAATAATGGATGTTTTATTCTTCTACTCAGTTTTGCAATCTAAAGACGGTATTTCAGAAGAAAAATAACGAATTTCACGAAAGGTAATCATTGGTAGATTTTTTGCATAGTTATTAGATTATTCAGCACTTTCTGTGATCAAATTGCATTTAAAAAAATCAACCCCATTATCAAATTAATTTATGTTTTGTTTGTTTTTTGTTTGTTAGTTCTGATGGGGCTGTGTACACTGAAAAAATGATTTGTCGACAAGCCATACTTAAGAAAATCAATTGCTTCTAATTTTCAATAAATAAGTTGATTGAACTTAAGAGTTGAGTTGAGTTTGTCTTTCGGTCAAATTTAAGTTCATCCAACTCCACAATGTCAAGCTCATCCAAATCTCCCCAGAACATCAAATCGAAAAGACGGAGCTTGTTTTAAAACTGCTTTCAGCCACGTTAAAGTTTAATGAAATCCAGCATTTAACTTGCTTTCTTTGAGTAGGCCCAACATAATATGTGACGCTGAATGAACACAAGTCGATGAAACAACATTCAAGTCCAACATACGTAAAAATCCATCATGTTGAATCAACTTTAAAAAATTAAGGTAACAGTTTGCATTGATCTTTTTAAAGAAAAGTAAATATTTTTGTGTGTAGAATTTTTGTATCCACTGCATGCAGTACAGAAGATGTACAGAAGATGATCCCATCATGTTGCTGATGCTGTTGCTTGGACTTGGCGTTGAGTCAGAGTATTACTCTGCTGTGCCAGCCACACACACTAGGATCCCAATTGTGTTTGAGTAGGATGCATTGCTGTCCATGGTTCATTTGTGCAGTTCTTACAGCCCACCCTTTTTATACCATGCTTTTTGCACAGATGCCTCTGTCTGCTAACCAGGGTCTCTGAAGACCTAGTAAAGACACATCCCACTTCATTTTTCCTACCTAGCAGACACTTTGGCCAATTATTGTCTGTTGCATATACCGCCATTTCAGCCCACTGGATGATGCCCAGTTAGCTTGTAGCAGGATTGAGTTTCAAACCATTTCGATTTTTTTTAATAAAAGCCAAACTTATGTGTTGGAGGAAATTTACTTACTTTAATTTTCCAAACAAAAATCCTTGGATTTCATCGGTGTTATCCTCATCTAAAGTTGCTTTTGATTCTGGACAAAAAAACAAAAAACAAATACAATAATCTAGAAAACAAACTCCAGACCTGTCAAGTGTTAATGTTGGCAGGATGCGAACATACGTACCTTTTACTTTTGTATCATCCACTGCTTTGTACTCAGTGTTTTTAATAGCCAGTTCCACACCATAACCGGACAGAAGCATGTGCTGCTTCTTTGGCTCCTGTGGAAAAGAAGCAATCACTCAATCCTTCGTTTCAAATGCATCCTTGTCTGTAAAACACAGACTGGTGAAGTTTTAGAATTTAGTTTACAATACTCACAGCAACAAAATGGCGCAGGACATATATCAGCTTCCCCTCCTTAGCCCGCTCAACGAGTACTTTATGGAATGTGTTGAACTTTTTAGTGCCAATTTCTGCATAAAGAATGGTAACTGGAAGATCTGTCCCATTGACCCCTGGGTACTTGTGATCATTCTTGTACAGGTACGGCTTTGGTCTGTGAACAGAAGATAAAACAAGCTAGTACAACAAAAACTGACCTTCTGTGGCTGGAGGTGTGACAGGACAACAGTGTCACTGAAATGACATGAGTGTGGTACCCAGCAAGACTTAATATTATTAATGAGATAATTTTGATGATTTATTTGTCTTGGTTAAAGTACTGACACAGACAGACGGTGCTGCACGTTCTTCTGAATAAACAGTTTATTAGAAAGCCACTTCTTTATACTAATAACACACATGTGTTGATGTGGGAGGAGTTTGGGGATTTATTAATATGTTAAACATATACATGAAAGCAGAAATCATGAATCTTTAATTCATGTTGTGATGGCCATTTTACTACGACTTTAACCTCAAAGCAAAATATTTTACTTTGACCTTCACCTTGAGGCAAAATATTTTTCTCCGACTTTTGGGTGGCCCTAATATATGCCATCGTAAAATCTGACATGTTGCCAGTTATTTTAAATGTTCTACATTTGTACATTATATTCTAGACAGTGTAATGGCTGATTTCTAATTGTTTTGGAATCTTTTTAAATCCCTTTCCACATGTCTACAACCTTATTTCTACACGCCTGAAAGAGCACTTTGGATGTCACCATGATGAGAACACTTCCTTCAAAAATCAAACAAAGCAAACTAATGCCTGAGGTTATAAAACTCAGATGTTTTCTAACCATGATCTAATTTTTGCAGTTACAATTCTAATTGTAGACATTTTAAATAGTAATAAATGTGATGGTGTTCTAACTTGTCTCAGGGTGGATTCACATTGTTTTTCATATTATAATACCTTGTGTTTAAAGTAATCTTAACATATTTTGCTTAATTATATTCTCCATCACATAAAACTCTTTGAATTAAGCTTAAATGTTTATATGATTAACTATATTATATGATTATTCACATGTCTGTATATTTATGAATACAGACCTAAAAGCAGTTACCTTTAAAATCCAGACTCAAGTTGGACACATATGCTACACAACAAAATGGATTTAAATATAGTTCTTAGTAGCCTGTGAAGTTTGTATTAGTCCATGGAACAAAACTGCTGAAATTGTGAACAGAAACACTTAGATAGTCAAAAGTTTGTTACCTGCCTGCAGCACCTTTCAGCAGCTTCTTCATTTCCTTGGTGCTGCAAGTGTGCTGGCCATGAATGGACACAAAGGCAGAGCAGCTCTCGGGAGGAGGTTCATCACTAGCAATCTACAAAATAATGAAATAAATTTTAAACTAACGACAGCAGCCATGAACGGAGGTAGAATCCATCACATACTCTACAGATATGCCAGACTTTCATAGACATGTAAATAAAACAATAATGTAAAGTATCCTGTGTGTACTGATGCGTCTCACCTGTTGGAATGCTTGTACAGCAGGTGAGTAAGCTCTGAGTGACAGTGTGAGCTTTAGCAGGCTCACCTGGAGATCAGTCAGGAACTGACCAGCTTTTTTAATAATCAGGTTATAATATGAGCGAACAGATTCTGAGTAGTCAAAACAAATACACAGATTAATGAGCAGATCATTAATAAAAGACCTTTTGTCCCAAACCACCCAAGAAGTTGTGGAAAAAAGTTAATAAGACACCATGTTGAGTTGCAAACCCTTAGCTTGTAAAAACTGCATCAACCTGTGGCACACTGACAGCAATAAACATTTACATTCTTCAGTCTTCTTCCAGGCTTTCACTACAGCCTCTTTCAGTTGATGTTTCTTTAGGGGTTACTCTTACCTCTTTTTTAGGTTACATCCGTGCCCTATTGGGTTTCAGTCTTGAGATTGACTATGCCCATCTAAAACTTCCACTCTATGCTCGTGATAATCTCCTTTGTTATTTTGGAGGTGAGTTTTGGGTAACTACAGTGGTTTGCAAAAGTATTCATAACCCTTGAACTTTTCCATATTTTGTCACATTACAACCACAAACATAAATATATGTCATTGGAATTTAATGTGAAAGATTAACACAAAGTGGTATAGAATTGTGAAGTGGAAAGAAAATTATGCATGATTCCAAGCATTTTTTACAAACAAAAAAACGGAAAAGTGCGTAGTGCAAAAGTATTCAGCATCCTTTTCTCTGAGTTCAACCAATTGAATTTAGAAGTTGCCCAATGACTGCTAATAAATAAAAAGGGTCCACCTGTGTGTAATCTAATCTCAGTACAAATACAGCATCAGAGGTTGGTTAAGAGAATTTTGGGGAGTAAACAGCATCATGAAGTCCAAAGAACACACTAGGCAGGTCAGGAATAATGTTGTGGAGAAGTTTAACTAAGGCCTAGGCTATAAAAAGATTTTCCAAGCTTTGAACACCTCACGGAGCACTGTTCCAGCCATTATCAGGAAATGGAAACAGTATGGCACAACTGTAAGACAAGGCCATCCACCGAACAAGGAAAGATTTGGGCTAAGGTAATAACAGTAAACTCTTTATTAAGACAAATATATTTTTTCTAGCAATGTGAAGAAGGACTAGCAATGTGAAAAGTCAAAGACACAAAAGACTCACCTCCCTGCTTGTAGACAGTTAGTTCCTTCACAGTCTCCACAAACTGCCAAAACTTTTCATTTCCATCATCACCAATAAACTCACTTAATATTTGAGAAAAAATGTCAAATATCCACAATATCAAAACTGTTTCAAATGTGAAACAAACTTTTAAAGTCACTTTGCACCATGATATTTTAAACCACCTACCATGTCTCCAGTAGAAGAGGGGTAACGGGCCACTTGGCTTTCAGGCTGGCTGTGACTCCCTTTGATGCCGAGTATGCATAATGAAGCTGGACCAGGACAAGCAGCAAGCAAAAGACCCTCATCATCTGCCTCTGTAAATTAAATTGACAATTTTAGGCAAAACACAAAAATAGTATTGTTTAACAGTGGTCATGTAGATGCAGAGTACTAGGCATTTAGAACTTCAGGCTTTTGGACCACTTTATTTTCTCACCATCATTTTATCAGACTGGGCAGTTATAGGTACATAAACAAAACAAAAAAATAAATAAACACCAGAAGAGTATGAATATAGATTTGCTTTCATATGGCTTGATTAAATACTAGGGATGCAAGATAATTAATAACCCATAATTAATAAACCTTGACGGCAATGCCGCTACTCTATATGCCTGGTTACCCAGTTCTGTGTATTGGGCTTAATTCTAAATTGTTTTGCATACTTTGTACCTACCTCATTCGTTAAATACATAATAAATAAAAGATTAATAAAAGGTTATCACAAATATGTACTTGAATATGTAAAAGAAACTTTGTCGTCATGTTTCTTCAATTTCATGTTGTTGTATTGTAAACCCGTTTAGAAGCGTGATTGTGGTTTTCTTCAATTTTATTAAAATAATTATTTTATATGAAGGATACTCTTTATGCGCACCAAAGCCAAAACTCCTTATTGTGATCTGTATAGAACTCAAAAAAAATATCTCAGCAAATGGCTACTAACAGCTTTGTTAGTACGCCCACAAACACCTTGTTTGTATCTGCCCCCAACAGCTGTTGTAGGATGCAGTGAGAAAGGGTTTACAGCTAGGTGCTGTAAACCCTTTCTCACTGCATCCTACAACAAGTTCGATGCCTACACTTTTGACCCCCTGCAACTAAGCCTCTCAAAGCCACCCCAGATCAAGTGAGGATGGAACTCAGGAAAATGAAAGTGAGGAATGCTGCATGCCCTTGGAAAGCACCCTGGGCTCTTGAGCCACTCTGCAAACCAGCTGTCCATCAGGTATCACCTAGGTCATCTTCAGCCTAAGCCTGAAACAGGAAATAGTTCCAGTTCTATGGAAGACATGTTGTGTTGCTCCATACTAAAGATGGAACACCCTACCAGGAAGAGACTTGTTCTTGACTTCTCCATTTAATAGTAACACCAGCAATGGACCTGCTTCGGTTTGCATACCAATCTGGATTTGGCATGGACAATGCAACTCTCTTCCTTCAAAAAGCCCTCTCTCATCTTGACCAGGAAGGTGGATTATAATTTCACAACATGGACTATCTTACAAACAGACCACAGTATGTGAGGTGGAGTGACTGCGTTTCTGTCACAATTCTCTGCAGAATAGGGGCTCCACAGGGAACATTCTGGGTCCCATTCCTTTTCACCCTCTACAACAGCATTCACCTACAACAGATTTCACCTACAGCAGCATCCTGCCAACTACAGAAAGTATGGTGACAGTTTCAGTGTACAGAGAAGTCACTAAGAACTTTGTAGACTGGTGTTGACAGAATGACCTCAAGATCAACACCAGCAAGACAAAGGAGCAAGACACAGGAATAAGGAATAAGACACACCCACTAAAGCCAGGGATGGAATATCGAGGTTGTTGACAACTACAGGTACCTGAATGTTCATCTGAACAGAAAACACAGACGTAGAACAAGCAGAGCCAGATCAGACTTTATTTAATGAGGAGCTTCTTGTCTTTCAGATTACAGGGGCCCATTTCATGCTCTTTGGTGGCATCGGCCATATTCTATGAAGCAGCAGAAAGGAACAAGCTAAACAGACTAAGGAAGGAGAGTTCTGTCCTCTGCCTTGTCCTGTACACTGTAAGGACAGTTGGAAAGAGAATGATGGCAACCAAACTACAAACCTGTAGGACAGTAAAAGGCTTTTATTATTTTATGTGATCTTCTTATGATTATATTGATTCTACAAACCTTTTTACTTGCACACTTTTCAAACCTTACATAAAATAATTTTTTTATGATCATAAGAAGTGAGTGTAATGTGAAATACATGTTATTACGTGTTGCATTATAAAGTCCTGTTCTGTACATTTGACTGTATCACTTAACAGACTACGTGTAGCAAAATATAACACATTGTGTGTTGGTCAGTGATGTGCATGGATGTTCATTTAATCACTCGTTCTTAAAGAATATTTCTATAACAAAACAATTCAATTGAAGGATTTTTGGTTTGTGTTGTCTGTTTTTTACATGACGCCATTTCCTGACACAATCCACCTATTTATCCAAGCTTTGGATCAGTACTACAATTCACTGGTATTGACATTCTAGTAAATAGTGTGGCATCCTATTCCGTATTTGATACTACTGTGAAATGTCATAGTGGTCTAGTTCAGTTCCATGAATTCTTTTACAGTTGTATTATAAGAACTTTTATAGTAAAACTGAATTATTTTACAGTTCTACTATGAATTTATGGTAATTTGCCATCTTCGTGGTTCTTATGTAAATCGTCACAGTACATTTTTCCCAGAGAACATTTGAACAGGGGAGTTAAGACTCTCAATGCTAATGTGTGGTGCAAACCCCTACAACTCCATACTCCACAAGCTCATACTACTTCAATAACATAATTGTTCCAGTCAATGTGCCTCTGCATGAACAACAAAGGACTAATTCCATCTTCATGTATGACAATACCCCAGCTCATCATTAGGAAATGGCAGCTGGAAACTGGAGTACCACAAATGGACTGGCCTGAACTTCCTACAGACCTGAATCCTTTAGAAAAACCCATGGGATCAGCTGAGTAACCATGTAGAGGCTCGTAACTCTGTACACTAGAACCTCAATATCAGGGCAGGTTAATCGTTGTCAATCTGTAATTGATGCTCAAGCGCACAATGTAAGTTATTGAGATATTGACATTTTGGGATGTATACCGACCACTGTTGTTGGGTTTTGTGTCAATAAATTGTATGAGATGAGGAAATCACAATCACAGGCTTATACTCACAGGCTTATGCCCTACTGGCTTGATACAATGCCACTTTAATGTTTTGTGAATAGTGTATGTGGCTTGTATATGCGAGTAACTAACAAATGATGTACAGAAGCGTTATACATTGGCGTCAGATGCCAACTATATGTGCCACGTAGCAGAACAGAACTACAACATATCATATATGTAATAACATGGCTAACTCCAAATATTATGTTTATTTGAACGTCTAATTGGTATTGTTTGTGTTCTTCATGTCGAGTACACACCGACAAGAGCTGCTGTTTAATTGAAACACGTAACACTGAACTAATAAGCTGAATATATGTCATGCTATTTGTTTCCATACATTAACCGCACCGCCGTAGTTTAAAAACACAACCTTAAACTGAAATGAACATTTATTTTTCAGCGTTTTCATTTTACTTTTCATACAATGTTTGCCGCTATCTTACCCCGTTTTTACTGGACGCAGCCATTGTAGGGTCCTGCCACTTTGAAAAATCAATTTTCCAGATTATACGTTGTAACCATAAACTAAAAAAGTTCGAGATATTTTAGTTACCAATTTACGTTCATTTGTGCTTTCTTGTGGAAAAAAAACCCTGTTATACTGATGTCTTTGAAGAACATATGGCAGTTGCTTTAATCTCAGGCACTACTATAGACGGCTAACTATTAAAGAGAACTGTTAAAGGGTAAATCTCAAATGGCTGATGTTTTACATGAACTGCACTAAGTAGGGTGCTTAGGCGTCGCCGCGGTCCGATGGAAAAAAACCCCACGTATCTCTTTTCATTTTCTTTCACATTAAACAAGACAGCGAACCTTAACATTTCACTGCTGTGTTAATGGCACACTGATCTCTGTCTAATACTGTAATTGCTATTTGTTGCATGTTTTGTTCATGATCTGTATTAAATTAGTGCATCGTCTCGTCTGCATAATAACAGCTAAAATACGTAGATAATGCATGAAATAAATACAGTGTTTAGAGTGTGTTAATGTAGTAAATCTGATTCTGGTGTGTTGATGTTTTGGCTAAAATTGTCAAAGGCGAACTTGATTGTTTATGGTCTTTGGGGTAGTTCACGCGTTTAAAGGTAAGAATTAAACTTGTGCTTATTTTCTAAAATACGAGAATATTTGTTACAATAGTGTGTAAACTTGTATTAATACGAGCGTTTCTTATTAGCTACATGTTTAGCTTGCATAGCTAACTTGGCAACTATATTTAGTTTTTAGAC
Source organism: Microcambeva barbata (assembly GCA_034509105.1). Lineage (NCBI taxonomy): Eukaryota > Metazoa > Chordata > Actinopteri > Siluriformes > Trichomycteridae > Microcambeva > Microcambeva barbata. The sequence continues at coordinate 13,522,649 of JAYDZF010000008.1, read as the reverse complement.
ATTTCTATAGATTTTAAGCGACTGGCGACTTTTGCTGGTGCTATTGGAGATGTTTTGAGACATCCGGGTACTCCAGTTTCCTCCCACAGTCCAAAGACATGCTACCAGGTTGATTGGAGACACTGAATTGTTGTGTAGGTACCTGCATTGGACTGGCGCCCCATTCGGGTGTGACGAGGAGCTGGGATAGGCTCCAGCACCCCTCCTCGACCCTAATTAGGAGAAGGGTTTAAAGACAATGAACCTAACTATGTGCATTCCCTTTTGTAATTGGTCTCTAAGATTGTATCTTCCATCCTCACATCATTAAGACTTTCAGCATTCAGATAATTGAGTATGGTCCTGATTCCTGGATATTTTGTATGGTGCAGATATTTCCCAAATCGGTTATATATTATTGAATTCCTTTGGTAGGTATTATTTTTCATGGTGCTGAAACCCAAGAATTTATTAAGATGGAGATGGACAAAGTAAACAGACGGCCGACACGACAGAGGAAAGCCCCCAGCTATTCCAAATGGATCCTGTTGGACCTGACTTTACAACGGAGTCGTGTTCATCACACCCGAGGCCTTCTGCTACCAGTCCTGTACACAGACACCGAGAGGAAGTATTCTTGGATTATTCATGTGCTCAGCATCCACTTCCTCCACAGCCTCAGTATTCTGGAATTAAGGTTTTAAAAGAGGTATCAGGCTTTAAATAAAATGTCTGTCTCCACAAATTCTACACAACACATCTTTAGCCATTAAATAAAATGTATGTCATGGTGCTTGATTTATTTAGGTATTTTCTCAAATGTTACACATTTTAGGGTTGACTACACGAAATTGCCTCCTCCTTGTATGGCTCAGTTACAGCCTAGTTTAGTGGTCCAATCTAATTCATATGACTTTGTACATACAGTGAGGTAAAAAAAGTATTTAGTACATTAATTGCGTACATTCAATATTTAATTGGGATAGTAGTAGTTTAGTGGCAGACCGCTTGTGAGGAACAATGTTTGTAGCAAATTTTTATTAGCGTTAAATCAACAATATTAAAGATTCGTGTGTCTTCATTCCAACCGCTGAAGATAGCCAACCACTTCATTCAATGTGTTTTTTCATCTGTTTCTACTGAAGATGCACATTTGCACAAAGTACATCTCTGGAGAAGAACATGCCCAATCTGATGTGCACAATGAGATGGCACCCATTGAATCCGAAGAAGAGGAGGGTATGTGTGAAAAGAACATGTGAGCACACACTTCTGTGCATTAAAAATGTAGTTTTTTTTATCTTTTTTTTTATCTTTTAATAAAACAGTCACACGTGGAACCGAAAATTCTTTAGATGGAGAGGCCCATGGAGGACAGCTGACAAGGCAGACAAACTTTGATACCTGGAAAGCCAACGTACGGAAAAGACGGAGAATGGAGGGTCTGTCTTATCTTGGAAAAAAGCACAATGGGGAAGTTCTAAAGGAAGCCAAAAAAATGGGAAAGCCATGCCAATCTGCTGTTTGTATGAAATCAAAAAAGCTGCACTGTAAAGACATACAAGAAGTGGACAGGAATGCCATTTTTAAATATTTCTGGAAAAAAATTGACTGGAAAGAGAGAAAAATGTATATCGCATCACTGGTAGACGTCGTCCCTGTACAGAGACGGAGGAGTGAAGCGGCCGAATATTCTAGGAGGGCCACTTCTACTTTCTGCCACCTTCTAGTGAATGGCGAGAGGATCAGGGTATGCCAGGTCATGTTCCTTTCAACACTAGGGATCAAGCAGTGATGTTTTTTGAACTGGGTAGGGGGAAGGAACAAGGCTAAGAAGATCAAACAAGAAGACAAACTCAACATCAGGAATGAGGAAGTAGAGTTCAGTTTCTCATGAATCTGCCGAAGGTTCCGTCTCAGTACAACAGATCGTCAAACACAAAAATCTACTTGGAACCACTATTTAAATCTTTAAATCATGTTTACACTAAATATACACATGCATGTGCAGAAAAAAAAAACATCCAGACTCTTTCAAGACATTCAATGACCTTTTTAACAAATTAAACCTCTCACTGTTTTACCCCGAGAAAAAACTGTGCAACACGTGTTGCTCATATAAAGCTGGAAACATTGATGCAGGCACATGGGAAGAACACTGCAAAAGACAGGAGTATGCAAGAAGATAAGGACAACGCAAGTGAGAAAGTAATGGTGGTATGTATGAACCTGCAAGGATTACTTCTCTGCCCCACTTTCAAGATTCCATTCTCTACTATAAATCAAAGCTTGATGTTCACAACTTCACCCTGTTCAACATGGCATCACAAGGTGCTACCAATTATTTGTGGCATGAAGGGGAAGGTGGGCTCACAGCCAACGAATTATCCTCCTGTATCATCCACTTCCTTGAGGTAAACAACACCTTCGACGAATACATCTTATGGAGCGATGGATGGGACGATCAAAATCGCAACTTGGTTTTAAGCAGTGCCCTGTTGAAATTTGCAACCGAGAAGCAAAAGCTAATCACCCAGAAGTATCTGGAAAAAGGTCATACACAAATGGAATCAGACTCCGTACACAGCATGATTAAAAAAAGACTGCGAGACAGAGACATATACGTTCCAGCCGAGTATGCCACGGTGATCCGGGAAGCACGGCCCGATCCCAGACCACACACTGTGCAATATGTAAACCACCATTTCTTCCTGGATTACAGCCAGTTGAAGGTTTGTAAGTCGATCCATCCCATCACAAAACCTGAAGACCAACCAGGTGTACATGATGTTCGAGCAATCAGGTACTTCCTAAATACATGTCCAAACCAGACATTTTAAATCACTCTTTAGTGGTTCCCAACCTCTGGGTCTGGACGCCCTACATTATTAGGCACTGTTAATGAATTCGGGCAAGATCTATCAAGTCTAGTTATGTAGACCCAACACAGCACAATTTTTCAAAATCCAGTTCTTTCATTTAAGAATTTAAAACTGTTACAGTACTAATAAACTAATGCTAATGTTACTCTTTACGCAGCATCTTGTTCATCACAATGTTAAATGAGAAATGTGTCCATATATCAGCTTTCTTCTCTCTCACTGTTGACATTGTTGAGTTAATCTAGTTCTGTGAGTAAAGGCAGTTCACAGGCTCTGGTCACAGTCTGGTCTTCCCGGCTTTAGATCAAATGTGTTCAAGCGTAGTTTTACCGTGTTACTGTAAGAGAGATTACAACAGTTTGGAGGCTACGCAGCTTGTCCCACCCCTCCACATATGCTGAAGTAGTTATGATTGGATATATTATAACTTCTTACCTTCCACAAAACTAAATCAGTTCTGATTGTATGTCATCCATGTCAGACATTTTCGTCCGTTATCATTTGTTAACAAAAGTGTCAATTTCGTCATTGTTTTTATCTTTTTATGTATTTTTTTAGTTATCTTCTAATTTGTCTCTTGAAAAAAAGGTTCATTGACAAAAATTTATGAAAATCCTCCATCAATGAAATTAACACTGCTGCTATGCAAATGCTGTTGCATCCTTGAGCACGAACCCTGTGTCGTCCTGGGGTGCCATAGGATGGCTGACCCTGACTTTCAAACAAGCCGAGATAGATAGATAGATAGATAGATAGATAGATAGATACTTTTTTCATCACTTTGCAGTGAAATTCGTTCTCCGCATT
>JAYDZF010000008.1:13492872-13512361 GCA_034509105.1 Microcambeva barbata | reverse complement strand
GTGGGCAGCCCTAGCCACAGCACCCGGGGAGCAGTTAGAGGTTAGGTGCCTTGCTCAAGGGCACTTCAGTCGTGACCGGCAACCTTCTGATCACAAGCCCAGTTCTCTAACCACCAGGCCACGGCTGCCTCAATATATGCGAAGAAATAATTTCCTTGTAGTGTACATCTATATGTGTAATGACAAATAATTGTTATTATCAATGTTATCTTAATATATGGAGATTCATTGTATAATGTCACAATTGTGAATCTCAAATATAATTTGTATAATTGTCTTTAAAACAATCTATTGACAGCTAGTTAATCATTTGCAAGTTAATATTGCCTATATGGACTGCAATTAGAAAAAAGTGAACCTGTAAACCGCCGCCGTTAAAGAAAATAAAGAAATGAAACACACACATGCTCTATAATTCAGCCAAAGCTTTCGGTCAAATCCTTTTCTCACGATTTATCTTGCTTTCTCTGTACTCAGGTACAATGTTGATTGGAGCATGGAATTCAAGATTTCCCCTTCAGATGACTGGTCACCTTTTCCTTTCCCTACTCTAAAACATAGAAACCATGACACCAAAGTGCCGCCGCTGTATACATCCAGCCAGAGTATCAAACAGCTGAAATACAGACATCTGCAAGACCTGAAGGATTTAATGCCAGCAGACTTTCATGGCTTCTATGATGCACTTAAACATGAGTGACGCTCCTCACTAAAAATAAACTGCATTTAGCAGACACTCGTATCCACAGCAACTTGCAGAAAGACGTGCTTGCATATTTAAAGTTACCTTGCTCTAGTTTATGTAGACAACAACCCATGTTGAGCTAAAATGCTCTCGAAATGTGTTCCAGCAGAAGTGCTTAGTAAAGATGCTGCTTTTTAATCATTGTTTGAAGATGGCAAGAGACTAAGAGGTTCAGACAGATGAGGGAAGTTTGTTCCAGCGCTTGTGCGTCAGTGTTTTAAACTGTATGTGTGCTGCTACAGGAAGCCGGTAAAGAGAATGCAGCAGTGGAGCGATGTAGAGTTTAGGTTGGTTTAAAAAACAGGCAAACACTTATAGGCAGCTAATATTCAAAGGTTACAGAGCATTTTGGTTCTAAAAATAGTTTCTATGTTCTGCTTTATCTTGCTTGTCAGCACATCACAAAGTCACAGAGAAAATGTGCATATTTTTCTATTGTGTTTTTGAAGCATTAATTACATCTTCTGTCCAATATCTATTTTCATACATTTTAACAGAGTTTTATGGCTGGCAAGATGGCTAAGAAATGTAAAAAGGTTCATTTAGAATAAATTGTGGTCTCTTCCAGATCTTTTTTTCCAGAACCTTGTGTGTTCTATCCTAAGAGTGTGCAAAGCCCTTTTATAGTATTTCTCTATCACCCTTGTGTACGAGCAGTTACATACACCGGCTCCTTTTAGTTCCTTTTTTAACCACAAGACGGGAGTTTTTTAGTTTTAGTCAATCTAATCTTGACAAACAGAACTTGTGGCTTCACCCAACTGAATTATCTTAGCCACATTATTCATGAATATTCAATGACAAGGGCCCTTTACTCATTTTAGTTTCTATAATACATCTAAGCCAATCACAATCCATGTGGATCATGTAGCCAAATCTACTCTCAGAGAAGCCCCTCATCACTTTTCGCATTCGTTTTTGTGGAAAAAAAACATGTTTTGCGAGAGCAGAGCAGCTCACAGACAATTCCAGTTGTGGATGGATCATATAGTTTAATACCTCTAGTCGCTGATCAGGTGTGTAGTGTGATTTGTACAGCGACTGAGAAAGTCTGTAGTGTGAACTGGGCTTACATGGCCCATAACTGTTCAATAAATAACCTTGTGAAATACTGAATGTTGTTTTGAGTAACTACTGTTTCTGTCATGAAAGTAACTATTTAGAAAACGTGACATTAAACTCCTGTGTTCACATGGAAATATTTTCAATTTATGTATTGACACAATTATTTATTATCATTATTTAACTTCTGTTGCAGCTAATCAGGAACATTAAAAATTAAATACTGTTTGGTAACTTTCCTATTTCAGGTATTTATAGGTTTTAAAATGGTAATCTGGAACAGTATTTTCCTGTCTTGTTTCCGCTAAACACTGTATCAAGTGATTTTCTCGATAGATCTTTAAAATACTCATATACTGAATGTTTTAAAAGCATATCTCAAGTTATATCACATACAAACCATGTAACATGTAAAATGTCAATGGTTGTTCAAGTCTTTTGGTCCCAGCTCTCTGCAAATCATTCATCAGGTCCCTCTGTGTAGTTCTGGGATTTTTGCTCACCGTTCTCATGATCACTCTAAACCTCGCGGGATGAGATCTTGAGTGGGGCCCCAGATCAAGGGTGATTATCACTGGTCTTGTTTGTCTTCCATTTTAAATTGCTCCCACAGTTAATTCATTTACACCAACATTTTTGCTTATTGTTGATTCACTCTTCCTAGCCTGGTGCAGGTCTACAATTTTCTTCCCGGTGTCCTTCAACAGCGCTTTGGTCTTGGCCATGGTTGCGTTTGGAGTCTAATTGTTTGAGGCTCTGGACAGGTGTCTTTTATACAGATAACAAGGTCAAACAGGTGTCACTAATACAAGTTATGAGAGGAGGACAGAAGTGCTTCTTAAAGAAGAAGTTACAAGTCTGTGAGAGCCAGACATCTTGCTTGTTTGTGGGTGACCAAATACTTATTTAACACCATAATTTACAAATAAATTCTTTAAAAATCATACAATGGGATTTCCTGGATTTGGTTTCTTCATTTTGTCTCTCATAGTTGAAGTGTACCTCTCTCATCATTTGAGATGAGAACTTGCACAATCTTAAATACTTTTTTGCCCCACTGTAGGTGCATTCCGTAGAATTATTTGTTGCTTACATGGTGGAGCAAGTTTTTCTTATTTATAAGAATTTCTCTCTCTCTCTCTCTCTCTCTCTCTCTCTCTCTCTCTCCCTTGCATGCTCTTAATGTAAAGTACTTGATTAGCATAAAAAATGTACATTTGTATTGCCAAATCACTTCATTTAAGAGACATTAATGTAAACATTTGTGAAGAACACACACACACGTACACACCTAGAAGTTTAGTATCTTAAATTAACCCGGTTGCATGTAATTGTGGGAGGAAACCAGAGAAAGATACTCTAAGAACAACTGATCCGTTCACCTGGGAATCAACCCACGACCTGCAAGTCACTGAGCAACTCATATAAAAAAACAAATTAATTTTCATGGTAAAGTGGTCTAGTTGTTAGTTTTTATTTTAGCATTTTTATTTTAGTAAACTGTCTATGTCACTGGCGGCTCTAGGGGTGGGGCCACAGGGGCATTGGCCCCAGTTGAAATCTGATCGGCTCCCTGAAGTGCCCCTGTCCTGTCACTCATCTGTCTTTTGCCTGAGAGCGATGATCATCAAATTATAGGTGGATGCAATTCCATTACCAAACACTTGTGGCGCCAAATAGGAATGTCCAGAGTGAATACAACTTTCAGAAGAGCAGTGCTTCATGTGAGTGCAGCTTTTCAGCCCCAAGTTTGATTAAAAATCATCTACGAACAACAATGACAGATGAGCATTTGAGTAATCTTGGGGTGCTGAGCATTGAGTCCCGACGAGCAAAAGCATTATACATGAATACATTTGTGAGAAGGTTCAGTTCACGTCAGAAAGTGGTAAGGAGATTTTACTTTTTAAAATTACATTCAAGTGTTTGAACATGGTGTGACTGGTGAAATGTATACACCTTACCAAAACTGGGCATTGTGTGCAAGAATGTTGGACAAATTATTGGCCCCTCTATAAATATTGTGGCCCCTTGATGGCCCCTTGCCTGGACTATAGACTTTCACAGACAGGTGTTAGAAATCAGAACATTATTCTAGTATGTTATCTAGTATTAACTTTATTTGTGGTATTATTTGAATCTATGAAGTAAAAAAAAATAGGTTCAAGACCAAATATGAATTTATTTAGACTTTGAACATGCTGTGGTGGAACACCTGCACTGTGGAATGCACACTATAGCATGTAAAATTCCCCTTAATATATCTCGTAACTGATCATTTAAAGGTGGTGGTGAATACTCCCCTCTCCACATGGCTCCAAACTGACTCTCAGATGAGAGATGTGCGTAATTTCAATGATCTTGTTTTTCACAAGTTCACAAACTTTCAGGAAGGACCAAATTTCACAGCTAATATTTTAATGATAAAACAAATATAAGCTACATTACACAGCACATCATACCTTAATAATTAAACGTAAATCAAGAACTGTGATGATCCCAAAGACACACAATTCTCATCCTTGTTTTGACGTGACCCCTCTCATCCACAGAATTGGTTGGGTGGTTTCCAAAATCAGTTAGCTGAGCAGTATTTGTAGCTGCTTTAGACTTCGACATCTTCAACCAATTGCAAACTGAATTTCCTTGAATAAGGACCATCTTATAGTGCTGAATAACACATAAACGTGATGCACTTGGACACTCCACAAATAATAAATGACTTAACTTAAAACTTGAATTAAGAATTTCACAGCAAATTGTATTTTAGGTAAGACCTTAGCCAAAACTGATGATAAACAACATTTAATACTCATCAAGTCCTTCAGAGGCACCTCAAATCACTGATGGAAAGATTTCTCATTGCAATGTCTTATCTTATGTAGTTGGTCATTTAGCGTATATATATATATTTGAGCTGTTAGGACCCAATCCATTCCAGAAAAATGTTTCACCTCTTTCTTTCTTTACAACACTACACGGATCAAACTTTATGACCACCTTCCTAATATTGTGTCGGTCCCCCTTTTTGGTTGTCAATGAGATGAGTATTAATACATGAATGTAATGATTTACATGATATAATAACTATATAACTTCTTCACTGTTGGATTTGTTTATTCGATTTCCTTTCTGCTTCTTTTTTTAGTGACAAATTCGGTGTCAAACAACGAGTGAATAAATGCCTTTTCAAATATGCCAGCTGGAGAATTTTCTTTCTGTCATGCAGTGCAATGTGTTGAAGGGGTGTCAGCACTCCTGTGAGGGTGAAGAATGAGCTTTCATTCGAAACCGAAAAGATATCTATGACTAGGACAGACACACGTTTTATAGAGGCAAGGAAATGATCTGTGGATTGTTGTAGGAGTGACAGTGGCAGCACAGTCAGCAACCTAGATGCCTTTTCAGCAACATTACTCTTATGGCACTACTTCTGCAAATGGTACGTAATTGCAGCTCAGTTCAAATAAAGAGATTCATGAGAGACAAAGTGTCAGAGTTCAAAGAATTGTGCAACTGTGTGGCCACTACAATATAAATACATGAGTGTTTGAAAAGAGCACAAACATGATAAAATATAATACCTGATAATACACCCTCATAACCTTAGCTTTTAGTACAGTTCTATGGGCCAGATACACTAGGCTGTTCAGGCCTGCAAACCTAACACAATGAAGTCACATTTTGCGAGAAAATTTTGTATTAACATGCAATAACAAATGTGGTTTGGTCAACTTTATTTCCTTTGTGAATGAACATCTAATGCTGAACCTTCACCGTGAAACATTGGAGCATTTCTAGGCTATTCCTTCTCACAATACTTGAACATGTTTTGGTATATGTACACCAATAAACACAGTGTTTCATGTTGTATTTTGACACATTCTTCATGAAAACATGTTTAAGAGTGTTCAGTATTATAGGATACAGCAACGTACAATTGTTCATATTGTTTCTCAAACAATCACCTGTTGACATCATCTGTATTAAATTACTTAGTTTTCTAAACCAAATATCTAGATAAATTTATTGGAATGTGGAGCAGGCCTAACATGCAGAATTGGATGTGTAATAACATCAATGAAATATATCTATATCTGCAATAAACTTTATGAGGATAACAGACATGTGACTGTTGCTGCAAAAAAAAGAAAGCAATTCTCAATGGCCAATGCACACACAAAAAAGAAACTTAAATAAAACAAACACACAATCTCCACTGCCACTGTGCTGCCCTAATAATTCTTAATTATAACCGAAATAATATTTTACTGTTTGAATAAATACATAAGTACATTTAAAACAAGGGATGAAATCAAGCAGGTTTAAAAAAATCAGTCCTGGGCAGACCTCTACACCAAAGCACACACTGTAATAGATTGTTAAAGTGAAATTGTGCTCTGCATGCACAGGAGTCACCTGTAGTCTGGTAAGTAAAATAAATTATTTGATAAATAGGACGAGTGTTTATATAACGACATTAAAGTCAGGAATGGTGTACTGTGCACAATCTTGTTGTATTTGGACATTTAAAGGCTCTCACTTTGGAGTTATTCAATCACTATGTTTGACTCATTTCTTGCGCACCTTCACAACATGAATGAACAGGTAAGTTTCCTCTGCTGAGAAGCGTTGGACAATATATTTTAGGATGTTCAAATTCAGATCCCAAAGTATACATTCAAAACTTCAGATAAAACATCTGGTACATGCAGGATGAGCAATCTGATCATGTGACCAGGAATGATGGGAATCATTGAAAATAGCACACTTTTATCCACCATTACATTTATAGATGTAATATGACATGATGAGTGTACATAACCTGATCAGACAAAACATATGTATCTCATTGCATCCAATAAATGCATAACCACTTTTGCCTACACATAATTAAATGTAATTTATACGATTATTTTTAAAGTATAATTTTAACACATCAAAATACATCATTTTATTTATATTTTATTTAAGTTCAGGCTCTTAAGACACATTTTGTAAAATTATAGTTTTATTATTAAAAATTACTAAGTGCATATTTAACGAAGTGCATAGTTTACCTATGTATATCACCAGTACAAAATTTACACAGCCAAAAGTATACTTAAGTACTGGTTAAGACGATAAAAGGTAAGTATACTGGGGAAAATATATACTTTAGTTTCTTAAGTATACTTTTTCAAGGGCATGGACTACAACTGTCCTGTCCTTAAATTGGATGTGTTGTCGCTCGTTATAGCTCAATCTGGCAACCTCAGACATTGCACTAGGCAGCCGAATTATCGCTTTTGGTGGGTTGGAGGAAAGAAAAGGAGGAGGATGCTATAGATTCGTGCTTAAGACTGTCCTGTCCTGTCTCTTGATTAGTACGAAGCACCAAACGATGGGATGATTCGGTTTACAAAAAGCTTTTTGTGTTTCTCATAAGGAAGTAACGATTACTTTTATTGTCTCTCAGTCTCCATTAAATGCGTAAATGTTTATGTAAGCAGCTGGAGGAATTACGCATTCCGTGCGCCGACCCTTTTTCCATCGCAAACTTTGTCGCCGGTGAGTTGAGCTTCAGATGGGGACGCAAAGACGGATGCCCGATGCATAACGAAGGTTTTGCTTCAGATCAAGTCAGACAGGGTTCAAGGAAGAGATGCTGCCGCTGAGTGGGGGTCATGATTCACGTTGGTCTCGCGGACTCTCACACCGAGTCCTCACTCCTTAGCATGAACGAGAAACCGAATAAAGTGGTGCTGATCCCGGTCCTGGCTGTACTGTTCGTGATGATAGGTTATCAGTATATATGCCCGGCAGGAAGCCAGTCGTGCCATTTCGGGAGCGGAGCGGAACCGCGAGCGCGACACGCGTTTGTTAGCGCTTCACCGCACGTGCATCGAGAGTTAGCGGAATACGAAGCGTCTAGGGCGTCCAAGTTTAACTTAAGCGAGCGCGAACCGGCTCGTCAGGTAAACTTCGACATGAAAGGGGAAGACGTCCTGGTGTTCCTGCACATCCAGAAGACCGGCGGTACCACGTTCGGTCGGCACCTGGTGCGCAACATTCGTCTGGAGCGGCCGTGCGATTGCCAGGCTGGGCTGAAAAAGTGCGCGTGTCGGCGTCCCGGTAGGGACGAGTCGTGGCTCTTTTCGCGCTTTTCTACCGGCTGGAGCTGCGGACTGCACGCAGACTGGACCGAGCTGACCAACTGTGTCCCCGCCGTCATGGAGAGGAAGCGCGCTCCCAAACGCAAAAAGTAAGCCCTGTACGCCGATATGCAGTAACCAGTGCCAGATTGTTGACATCTTGCGGCCAGTGTTTTCCCAGGATAGACCACGGAACCACAGCAGCCATGACCAGAAAAGGACATGGAATGCTAGGTTTTCATTACTTTTATTGTATTGAATAATAAATTAACGAACGAATATTTATTGATTTTCACACTGTTTGTGGCTCAGTGGATAGAACTGTCACCTCACAGCAAAAAGGTCATAAGTTTGATCCCAAGGCAGGGCAGTCTGGGTCTGTTCTGTGTGGAGTTTGCATGTTCTCCAGGTGTCTTAACGTGTTTGTTCTGGGAGTTAGTTTCCTCCCACAGTTCAACAAACATGACTTGATGTTTATTCGAGACCCTGAATTGTCCTGTACACTAGGATTCATAAAGCAGGTTATTGTAGTGCTGGTCTAAAGCCCAGATAAATATGGAGGATTGTGTCAGGAAGGGTATCCGGCGTATAAATTATCTGCATGAATTGGGCGGCATGGGTGGCTAAGTGAGTAGTACTTTCACCTCTAAGCAAAAAGGCCATGGGTCCTCTCTGTGTGTATGAGTGGGTTTCTTTTGGGAACTCCAGTTTTCTCCCACAGTCCAAAAAAACATGCAGTTAAGTTAATAAGGGACACTGAATTATTCTATAGGCACTAACATTTACATTATACATTTTCAGCACATATCCAAATCGACTTACATTACAGTTACAGTAAACAGTCTGAGCAATGAGGGTTAGGGGCCTTGCTCAAGAACCCAACAACAGCAACCTAGCAGTGGTGAGTTTTCCTTCAAATTACTAGTCCAGTACTCTAACCACTAGGTTATTGCTGGCCATACTTAGCTCCTGGGACAGGGGGTGGAAACATTGAATATTAATAGAGGCCCCTCTTCCACTAAAGAAAAATAGTAACACGGCTTATAAACTTTTAAAAGTTTTTTTTTTTTTTTTATCTATTACAACAATATGGATTGAGATATCTGTCAAAAATACTAGAGCGCAAAAACTATGTTAAACCATGCACTCTCATATTTTTGTAATTTTTTTGTCTCTTGCTTGGTCTTTATTCTGAAGTGCTGCATCCAAGCACTCGCTCTGTCTTCACAAATCCACGCATAATTACGTCAGCGATCAAGGTATAGTAGCTGGTCATCGATTATAGATTGAAACATTGATTATGGAGGTAATGGAACATGTGAAAATGATCACTGGGTAGGAAGAATAGGAGAAGAAGCTATTATTTCACAAAACTAGACATCGTTCACTGACTGAAGGTTGGAGTAGGTACTAAAAGTAAAATTTTACTCCAGTAAAAGTCCTCAAGTCCCTTAGACCTCAACTTCAGTAAACATACTAAAACATTTACATTTAAATGTACTTAAGCGTCCAAAATAAAAGTATCATGATTTATTATGGCTCTAATATCTATCTAAACTATTATCCTTTCTGTAATAACACACATGATTAATAAACTCATTTTAGATGTAAAGTCTTTAATGTTATTCTTGGTTGGTAATAAATGTTATTAATAAAGCTGATATGGATGATCTATTAAAATGATCATTAACACTGATTGGTTGTGATCTCTGTTCTTTCATTTTGCCATGTTATGTTTTTGTCCACACAAAAAAGTAGTGGATGTGGTAAAAAGTCAGATATTTATCTGTTAACTGTAGTGGAATTAAAAAAAACATCTAAAATAGAAATATTTCAGTAAAGATGAGCATTTTAAACAGTAAAATATGTCATTTCTTTTATTACTGCTCACAAATGCACTGGATACATATACTGGATGGATATAGGCTGAAGGCTGTCACTGATACTCCTGTGATTCTGAGCATGCTGACACTCTCTGTCCTTGTCTCTGTCCCTGTGTGGAGTCTGGAGACTACTGTTTATTGCAGTGATTAAGTTCTGTGCTGTACTTACTAAATCACTCATATTGACCTATGAAAAATAACCAAAACAACGTTAGCATCTTACTTATTCAGATTACCTCGCCAGCCAGCACACAGACACAATTAAATTACTGTATGTGTGTTGTGTGGGTTTTTATGAATATATATTAAGTTAAATTATTTATATTCAAAAACATACATTTTGTGTTGATTCTCCTATAGTGGAACAGCAAACCTGTGCAATCTGTAGTTGAGACAATCAGCTACTAAACCTTGATCGCTGAAGCGAGAGCCAGCGCTTGGATACAGTGCTTCTTAAGCGAGAGCGAGCTGGAGACTGACAAGTGAGGAAAATAACTGTCAAAAATACGAAAGCACTTGGTTTAACAGTTTATGCACTCTCGTGTTTTTGACAGCTATCTCATTCCATACAACAACAGAATACAACAAACCGAAGTGCAATGTGCATGTGTAGGCCTACTTTGAGATAAATTAAACACTGAACTGGGCAGGCCTTTTTGAGCCCTTCCCATATGTGTGTAACATTTAAGTAAAACATAGCCCACTTAATTAGAAAAACATGTAGTTGCAGTTTTAACCCTTTGATGTGTAATACGTATATTTTTGAAAATTATTTATTTCACTGTTTAATCTTCCAAGTGTTCAGTACATATCTCATTTTAGATTGTCTTCAATTTTTTATAGTTCCCTTTATTGAGCCACAACAAGGAGTCTGAAGAGCCGCATTCAGCTGCACTGGGATGTATAACCTGGATAAGTAATAAGAGGGTTGTGTCAGGAAGGGCATCCGACATAAAAATTATGCCAAAGATGATCTTATTGAAGCCAATATGAACCAGAAAGATATAGGGCCCTACATTATACCTTGTGCAATGCATGTCACAATCATTACTATATTACACCCCGACAATAGTATATTTTAAACGAGATGTGTTTAGGTAAATTAATGGTGTATTTCCATCTTGGCAACGGAAAACACAAGTGCACCAATTGACTGAAAAAAGCCTCAACAGTTTTTATTTTATTTTATTTATTTAACAGGGAAAATACACTCATCTATCTGCAAACATCATACTACACATCAATTCAAAAGGAATATATTATTGCACATTACATATTACCACAATAATCTGCACAAATTACACTGAATAAAATCATTGTTGACAACGCTGACTTCAAAAATACCATTCTAACATTTAAAGTAAAATCAGAGCATAGACGATTGTTACTTTGATGGCTCTTAATGAACAAGCAGTCTGTGCAAAAGCAAGGATATTTGAGGTAGTCACAGTAATTATGTGCTGTGGACCGGGATGTTCTAGTTGTTTGCTCAAAGTAAGGCTCTACAAATCTCTTTAGTGGTGGTGGGACCACATTATTCAGAATCTTAAAAAATGATTGAAAGGGACTTGGTGTGAAACCAGAGAGCTGTCTATGGGTGAAAAACAAGCTGAGAGAAGAAATAAAAATAAATCATTGCACTAATATTGATGATAGCCCGTTCAACCATTTGGAATGTCCTGAAGACAAAGGAAACCCACAGCAGATTATGAGAGAAATATTTAGTGTGCCCTAAAATAACTGTTAGTGACATCAGCGACAAACTCCAGAGGGCAGGAATGAAGGTATCTCAATCTACTGTTTGCATAAGACTTCATAAACAAAACACTTCACCAAAAGATACAAAACATTAATTAGCAAGAACTACAGGTACAAGCTTCAGAAAGTTTGGGACAAATGATTTTTGGACTTATGAGACAAATTAACCTTTACCAATGTGATGGAAAGGCTTAAGAAAAATAAAGGATCTGCTCACAATCCCAAACATACAAGCTGATCCGTGAAACATGGAGGAGGTAATGACTTGAGCTTGCATAGCTTCATATGATGAGTTTATCAGGGGCATGAAGTGGAAGGTTTTAGAGGGGCATAGGAAATCTCTAGACTTAAAACTTATATTTATGCATTTTACTTCCTAAAGATGAGTTTTTTCATAAAACAAACACCAGCTGAAAGAGGCTTCGGTGAAAGTCATCACAACAGAAGGATGCAAAAGGTTAGTGATGTCAGTGGTTCACAGTCTTTGGCACAGGGCACTATTCACCATGAATCGGTCAACAGTGTGGGATGTGGCCAAAGGGCGTCCACGTCTATGTCTTCATGTGACTTTGTGTGAGTCTATCTGTAACTCTCTTGCAAGACTCTCTGCACTAAAATACAAAATCAATCCAAAGAAAATATCTAAGGCATTTAGGTTACACAATTACAATTGATGAGTGTATGCCTCAGGTGCATTTTTCTAGAACAGAATTTTCTTCTATTTTACCAGTATTACTAATATTATTATTACTTTAAATCTATTGGTGAAATAAAATATCAATAAAAATGCACATTCTGTAACTGTGATTACAATATTAAATTATTCAGTGTCATATCTGAATCAGAGCCTAATAAAGCACTAGCAGAGAATAATACACTGTGTGCATAAAACATGATTAACTAATCTTGGTAACGCAGGTAGCAGAAAGAGTTGTCACTTATCCTTTGCTAAGAAAGGTCCTGCATCCAAGAAATCGTTATGGTCTGTAGTGTAGGATAGTACTTCTGCATGAATAGATAGGCAAAATGAGTCTATGAAATTATGCAAAGAAATATGAGCTTAAGTCAATCGTTTTTAATATAGTAATTGTAAAGATTTGATAGGTATATAATAACATTCACAGTGTGCCAGGTTGACTGAATATTAAATGAAAACTTTCATTATTATATGCAGTCTATTTTGTATTAAATTCCACAGAGCACCATGCTTTGGTTCTGTGTTTAGATGATGGAGAGGACGTGTAGTAATGAACTTTAAATGAGGTGTCATAAAGCCAAGCTGAGCTGTGGAGCACCCTTTAGTATTCCCGTTTATAATTTTGACAGTGCCAGTCTACACGCTTAAGATTTTAACAGGATATTTGAGTTGTTTTATGTGTATAATGCCCACGTGGTTAAAAAAACAAACTCATCTGTGCTTTTTCAGTCCAGTTGTCACACAGCAGCTTTACTATGTGTGCCTGCCAGGCCCCCTTTCAAGCAGCATGCATGCAGACCAACCAACCTCACTTTAATTGGCTCCCTCTCGTTAATTAGGCCCAGCCAACTTTTACATTGGGCATGGGCCTGGCTGTTTGATGCTCATTTGTCAATTATTATGCTGTTTCCCAGGCTTTGGCTTCATGTTACCCTAGTTTTGATGTATTTCCATGTTTGGTAAATCTTAATGTTTGTGTATTTCCAGGTTTAGCACATTTCAGATTCTGTGCATTTCTATGTATGATCTTAGTTTAGTATATTCTAGTTTTGTTCAGATTAGTTGTTTGTGTTCTTCACCATTCACGTTAGCCTTTTGTGTGCTATGTTTCCTTTTGTGTTTGGTTAATAAATAATATATTTTGTTTTACATCACTGTGTGTTCATCACCCACTTATTTAGCGTAGTCCTCATTTGTGATATAAAAAAAATATATATTTCCTGAACTAACATATGATTTCGTTTAGATTAGTGGATCAGGGAATTTCAGACTGAAAATATAAAACAAAACACACACACACACACACACACACTATTTGGTTCAAGCCCTTTCACCACCGTGATGGCAGAGTTAGGCCACAAACCCTTCATCGTTTTTGCATTGTGACAGGGTTGTTGGTTACTTTGTCACAAATGTGCCCAGATGCACCTCATTATGAATCTCTGCTGTTCTCAAAACTTGGAGGTCAGACTCCCCACAGCGCCACCTAGGAGATAGCGGAAGACAAATTCAGCAGAAAATGCATAAATAAGTAAAATAAGTCCCACAAATGTAAATGTGTATTATACAAATATGAGTGCACAAGATGCAGCAGTTATGTTGGGATTTTTAGGATTCCGACCAAAATATGTTTGGTTGGGATCAGAATTGACCAAATAAAATATAAAAACTAGAGGTGGAAGACAATATATGTGTTGAACAAAAGCTCTGATTTTAAATTGTAACAAACCAGCACAAACAGGTTATTTTTTAATTTTAAACTTATTACCTGCTTTATTCTGGTCTTCTCCATTAGAAGTTTCTAAGTATAAGGAATACGTCCTCTGTTTGATTCATGCATCAAATCAGAATCTCCAACATTTTAATCATAAGGCTTTTCACTTGTGATTGCATTATGCATGCTTGGAATGCATACTCATTCTATAATTATATGTAGTCAGAAAAAAATCAGGTACAGGTAACTTCTTGATGGCAAACTTGAAAGTGAACCAGACTGCAAATGATCCATCTGTAAAACCCTAATTAAAATGCCCACTCGAAGGAAAAGAAAATCATGTTTTCAGACGGCAGCCTCTCAATTTAAAATATCACTTGGTAATGTGAGATTTTATGGTATTTTTAAATGTCAAGTCAGTAGGTTCTTTCCTTGAAGTTTCAGCCACAGAAGTTGTGTCTTGCAGAGATCCATAACAAGAGCAGACATAAAAATTGTTTGCCTTAATATACTGTCTCCTTTTCTTAAGCAGTTTCTTGTAAATATGTGTATTATTTGAAAACAAACACAATGTGTGAGATAGCACTGGGGCACTACAGACATTTTGAATCAATCAGATTACTGTTAGCCTGGGAGACATTGAAACAATTCTATAAAGGGTTTTTCAGTCTGTGCTTGTGCAAATTGTTCTGAATGCAGATGATTTCAGTGGAGCATTATGGACTGTATATATGAAGATGAAACAATATTGTGCATGATGGTTCAAAAACTGTAGTTATAGGAGGACATATTTATCCTATTCTAGTACTCTTTTTATTTCATTTCATGGGTACTTGGGTGACTCTGGAATGCTTATTTATTATGATTTCTAACATGTTTTACACATGTTTGTTAAATTCATGATGGGTCAGTTAATCAGTTACTAGTTCATCAGGTTTACCTAGATATGCCTTTACTTGATGAACTACAAGAGTGCTTGAAAACATGTGCCTTGTTGGGGCTAAGATTAAATTACTGTGGAGTGAGAAAGTTTACGGTCAACGCCCTGCCTTGACAAATATTCAAGACAGTGTAAGAACAAATAAACACCTTAAACATTATCTACATTGAACAGTAAATGCCTTATTTATGATTTCTTTAACTGATGAACATTAATTCTCATGGCCATTAAATTAACACGGTGGTCTATGGATAGTTTTGGAGTGCCTGATTCCAAGATTTATCAGAGAAAAACTGAATAATTAAATGGAAAAATCACTAACTTAGAGTGGAGATGACATCATCTACTCCCGGTGGCTCTGGGTCCAAGTATTTGGATTTTTATGGCTGTAGCTCAAGAGATGATCGAGTTATGATAGTTCCAAGAAGTCCCATTCATCCCTATGGGAAATTTAAAAAAAACTTTAAAATTACACCAACACCAAAAATGCATTGCACAGATTTTGTTATGATTATTATCTAAGTAACAGTGTTAGAATAGGGTCGATATTAAACGGTTCGGGCTGTATTAATCGCAGAAATGTGCTTAAGAAGAATAAGATGAATAAAATGGATTGTTTTTTAAGCACTCTAATGACAAACAAAGTCATGGACAAATTAAGGATCTCCAATTTAACTCACTTAAAACCGAAACACCCGGAGGAAATCCTCTGGGTTTCTAATCACATTTTTAGGACCAAATTAATTTTTGTACATATATACTACTGAATAATCTAGAATAATCTAAAATCATACAGGTGCCTCTCATTTTTACCAGTTTTCAAAATGCTGCATACTTAATAATGTGTTTGTGTTCTCCTTTGGGTTCTCAGATTTTTTGCTTTATAAACATTTCAATATTACTTACCATAGAAAGAGTTCTATGATTTTTATAGTGTCATGGTACACTGAAAGAAAAATACCCCAATTACTATAATGAAATGTATGAAAAACAACTTGGACATTTACAGCAGCCTGTCTAAATGCCAGTTTATAAACTATGGCTTTTAAACTTAAATGTCTCTGAATCAATTTAACTCTTTTTCCCAGGGAACTCTTAATTCTCTTCTGTTGATCATAGTCCATTTATTTGCTGCCAAGAAAATGCTTGTTTAATTAGCTGCTCTACTGAAAGCTAAGCTGGCATGCTACAAATAGGAGCTGGTAATTGCACTAAATGCAAGCTGTTATGATGGAAATTTGGTTATTACAACAAATGCTGATGACAATGTGGCTGGCACAAAAAATAAGCCCAGCCTATGAAATTCCTTTTTTTAATGAAAAACTGACCTCAGCTCAAACTGCAGGGCTTCAGACATATGATTCATATCTGCAGTGCCAAGTAGCTTCTTCCTCTGGGAAAGTGCAGCAGTCTTCTTTGCCAACTGCAACATTAATTCATCCTTCTCATCCCAGACTCCTAACAGTGCCCTCATTTACTGTCTGTGTATTTTTACCTCCTAACAAGACTGTCAACCACAAATAAATTGCTTTTGACAATAAGTAAGGCCTTCACTTTTTAACCACCATTCTAAGTGGTGACTTTATGAAAATTTTATCTCTCCTCTGCAACTGGGCATGCCTAAATGTTTTATTTCCCATGTTTTCTACTTCTCCTCAAATGCACAGTGACATAAAATGGTTTAGGCTCTACCTTTCATTTACATAATTGATGGTAATAACTTATAATTTATCTAATTGACTACAAAGTTGAAATTGTGTGGCGCTTTGGAGCATTTACTTTCCTATTGTAGCTTTTTCTATTTCCCAGTTTCCTATTGTAGCTTTTGCTTTCCATTTTAATTTTGACGCAGTCTATTGAAAAACACATTGAAAATGTGGATACCACCACATTTATTCCAGTTTGGATAATGCCTTGTTAGACAAGGGTTTCCTGTGGGTGCTTTAGTTGCAGTGACACTTAATTGTCCAAGAAACACCCTCCACAACCCTGATTGGATAAACATTTAAGTATGTGGGTCTATAAATTACATTCCATCACGACAGTAATGCACAGATGCCCAACCAGCCAAAAGAGCTCAGCAATAGTGAGCTAGTGTAATAGACTGCTGTGCCATCAGAGTGCAGTCTTTAAATCTGTTTTGGGCAATCCTTTCTGAAATAACTTTGTCCTATACCTTTTCTCTGATCTCTGAACACTGACTTCAGTCGCAGTCACTGACAGCCAAAGTGACAGCTGGTGTCATAAATGTATTATGGTGTCATAAATAAATGTATTAAATGAGATGTTGATGACTCTCAAATACAGTTATGAATACTTGTGATATTTATTTGTCTTTGTTTTAGGGAATTGATAATATGGAATGTGTCAATCTGAATTAGTTAACTTACAACCCAAAACAGAAAGGTTTTGACAACATGGAAAATGCAAATAACAGCATATGTTGCGCTTAAATCTCAGATCTCTTAGATCTAATTCTGTCATCTCAGAAGTGTAAATTATCTGTAATTTCCACTGAACAAAAGGCACTGACACAGGCCCATATCAAGACCCTGCCTTGACAAAGGTTGGTCAAAATCTCTTGTGCATGTGGTTATATCAGCTATTGCTAAATGGTGGTGCTTGCTGCATTGCAAGCTGTTTTCTTGGAATGTCTTGCATGCCTGAAATGCAGGAATGGAGTGTTATTAACAAATGAAAAGAAGCACAAAACAAAAGAAATTAAAGAAACAAAAAAACTGTCTGCAAGTCAAAGTATTTTTGCATTTTCCATAGTGTTCCATAGTGTACTACTTTTATAGTGTTTAATCTCTGATGATGATAATATCAAGGAATTCAGGGGTGTTGCTTGTTCAAGGCAGTGTATATGAAGACACGATTCCGGAAAGGCAAGGTGTTGGATTACGTTCCCTGAAGATAAGTTGTATGCTGGGCTCAAGGCATTTATTTAATGTGAGTGTTCAGAGATGGGTATGCTGGGAGCTGGCACTCAGGAGTGGTCAGTGTGGTCTGTCTTGGAAGGTTTGGCCTTTTCAGAGCAGAAAGCAGGATGCAGGAGCCAGAAAGGTCAGTCTTGTCAGTTCAGATTAGCAGGCATTCTTACAGCAGAGGGAGAGAGTGAGATGAAAGGAGAGCAGCGGAAAGCCTCTTTATTAACCCTTGAGAGATGTCTTCTTCGCAAGGCATAGGTATAACATGATAACATGAGAGTGTGAAAATTCATAATATGTTTGTTCTTGTTAAAACCCTTTGCAATAATGTCTGAAATATCTGAAATGATGCCTGTCTCACTAACACATGTAGCCAACAGTGCTCTAATAAACCATATAGACATATTTAGATCATATCAGAACCCTTAGATATCATCAGAAACACAATAATCCAGTAACCCAGAATTTTGAAATTGTGATAAATACAAATTTACAAAAAAGGCCTTTGCAAAAAGTTGCTTAAATACAGTTGTTACACCATCATAGACACAGTGTATTGTTTAGTACTGCTATGATTATCTGTGCTTGGCATTTATAGTCGTCTCTAGTCAGAGAGTCTTTGTCATTTCAGAAACACACAGGTACATATTGAAAAGAAACAACGTTCCTCCGGGACCATGGTGCAACACAACAAAACTACACAATACAAGTGACAGTGCAGACACACACACAGTTTTATAGATGTATATTTTGTATTTATTATAAGTTTTTTTTAATTTATTGTACTGTTGTGTGTTTGTGCTCTCCCACAGTCTCTATGTCCTGTCCTGTAGAATGAGTAAATGGATTGCTGTTTCGGTTGTTTTCCGCAGACCTTTCTGAAGAAAAGTGTTTATTACTGTCTTAAAACAATTACTTCTTGGCGGTTTAAAAATTTTAAGGTTTCTGGCACCGTTGGCAAAAACAAATAGACAAATGACCATGTTCAAAAACCCATGACTTTTTACCTGTAAAAAAGTGATGTCTTGATTCATCTCATTGAGGGCTGAGAAATCCCTGAATCAGTCCTTCGCTCGAATGTTCCAGTAGCCAAAAAATTAAGCTGTACAGGTACGATAATAGCATGGGATCTGTTAGACTGCCTTTAGAAAGCTAGCTTCAAAATGTTGCAAAAGTGTAACGGTACCGATCACGCCGTCGAACCGCAGTTCGGCTTCCGGCGTGGTTGGTGTTACAGAGTACCTCCCCTGAAGGGGTTATGTGGCGTGCAGCCTTAATTGGGCTGAGTGCCTGCACCTGGCGTTCCCCTTTAAAGCAGGACCCCGCGTGACAGAATGTGGCGGCCAGCAGGAGACGCAGCAGAATCGGCAGCGCATGGGGGATGCGCTGCAGTCTACGGGGGACGGACACAGGGCTGGAGGTCATCGGTGGCTCCTGCGTCAGGGAGCTTGTTATCTGCTTCGTTCTAAGGCAGATGAGTTCCTTGCTGGCCAACCGGTGAAGCACGGACGCCATCAACGCGCCGCTCCGCGCATTCGGGGCGCATCCTTGGAGGGCGTGACCCACGGCTCCCGCGCAGCGGCGCTTAAAGGGACCGTGGGCAACCGATGTGCGTCTCGTGCTGGT
>JAYDZF010000008.1:13474378-13492772 GCA_034509105.1 Microcambeva barbata | reverse complement strand
GCAGTGGGTGAATGTGTGGATGTGGTTTAAATGGTGTGTGCGTGATGAGATGCAGGTGTGTGAGTAATTAATATTCCAGTGACGCGGATGGTAAACATGGCGTGCGATTGGGTAATGGTGACGTCATCTGGAAGTGCACACTGGGAAATGGAGTCCGAAAGTTCGTTGGCGTTAGAAGAGACCGTAGGCGTGACACTAACTGCCAACTTTTGGGTTCTTTATTTTTTTCCATTTAAATATAAAATTTCAAAATTTTCGCCTCTGTGCTCTATCTGCTAAATAATAAAAGTCTAAAATCTGAGAGAGCAGAAATGTCTTTTTATGAAAAGCAGTAAATGTACAGTACTTTTAATTGATTATAACCCTTATCTCCTGTCACCCAATCTCTCTTCAAATATGTTAAGAGAGTATCTGTGAGATTTTTGTGTCGATTCAATTAAAAGGGCATAGCTGAGGTCAGACACTGACATTTCACTAGGTGTAAAATTGGTGATAGATTAATACTTTAATTTGGTTACATATGGAATTCGTTTTAAGATAAGATTTCTTTATTGATCCATATGAAGGAAATTCTGGCGTTACATCAGCTCCAGTGGTATAAGTCTATTACTGAAAGAACTTCCTAGTCTCCATAGTTTCTTTTTGAGTAACTTAGAGGGATTATCCAAAATGGCCTTAATTTAATATTTGTAATAGTTCACATGATATACATAATACATGTAATATGTATAACATATTTACAAATATTTAACAACTGTGGCTACAGTGTTACAACAGTTGGGAAAGGACTGTTGGCATGTCTGGTTGTGTTTGTGGAGTATTCTACTAGATGAAACTAGAGATGGAAAAGTTATATCCAGGAGGAGATTGGTCTGCTGTAGTTCATGGATGTCATGAGGTGTTGGCAGACTACTTCCAATGATCCTTTCCACTGTCCTGAGCATATGCTAATGTTTGCTTCAACTTGGTTTGATTCCTCCACATCACAAGAACAAGCCAGATATGAGGATGGACCTGTTGTTGTGTTAAACTGGATCAGCAGACTCTGTGGCATTTTCTTCTGAAAATCATCTTTGCTAGGATTTTGAAGTATGTCTTCATGAATTTGTACCGAGTCAGACAAAACAGAATTTGTAATGGAGCCATTGATTTTAGATTCCCCTTCCCACCTCTGCCATGTGCCATATAGTGTTTGTTTTACACTGTTATATGATATCTAGTACTGGATGCGGTGAAATGTAATGACACAAACACTATATTGACACAAACACTGTCCAGCATGTTTAAGCAGCAGCTTTTATAACTATGTTGATAAACAATGATGTTTTATTTCCAAAAACAAGATGGCGTGATAGTGTTAGTTCAATACAAGAGGAGGTATTTATTGAAATCCTATCACTGACTATAGTGATTTTCACTTTCCCATCTGCAGAATTAACTTAGATATAGCAACCCCCCATCGTGGGTCAATGGTTGGAGCATGGAAAGGCTGTGGGAATTTGTAGACCCCCAAATGAGGGGTGTTGGAATGCACCTGGAATTCTAAATAATGACATAATACAGTATAGTGTGATTTCTTCATTGTGATTATTGAAACAGGGGTCAGTCTGTAATTTAAAAAAGGTAAGAGCAATTCCATAAAATGTTCAAAACATGCCCACATACCACCATCCTTATAAACCCGTAAGGACGGAATTTAAACAAACATTGTGTTAACACTTTGGCGTGCCAGTCTGATATACAGTCACACTTCATTACTGTCACTTTAATGGGGTCAGTCATCTGTCAACCAAAAAGTATTATGGATTGCAGACATCATTACATATTTACAAAATAATCAACTGCCAGGGGCAGATTCAAAAAACAGACCAAAGTTTACAGATGGTTTAATATGTTTTATTATTTACTACTTGATTGATTTTCTTTATTGTGGGTGCTGTAGCAAAAAAATTAAAATGATTACAATATCAAGTCCATTTCCAATCCTTCTGTACAAAACATTGTAAATGGGTGCACTTTTAAGGAACATCTACCAAACAGAACAAAAAAGTAATTGTTCGAATACATTTTCAGCATTAACAGATGTTTTTTCCAAAGCTTTTTACATTAAAGGTTCAGTGTACAGTCTGATCAATTGAGGGTTAAGAGCCTTTTTTTAATTCACTTACCCACATAAAAGTGATGCTTAGGTTTCACAGCTTTGTAGCTTTTAATCATGTTTGCTTCAAAATGAGCACTTGACATTGAACTGAGAACATTATAGATGGTGTTAATGGGGGTATGCTGTATTTGGAGTGTATCAGCCTCTCTATTTGTAAGCTTTATAAAAGTCATTGTCCTGATCATTAGCTATTTATTAATGAAATTCATTTTTTTGCTTAATTATGCTGAAAATAAATCTGTTGGACACATTTCACTGCCATCATTACTGACAGATTAACATTTAAATGAGAGTGGAGAGAAGACATGGTGGCAATACCAATTGTTGGTTGCCCTTACTGACACAATACTTCTTATGTTATCCAGACATGGAACTGGCACTTAAAGCACCAAACACACCTCCTAATGACTAGGTTCCCATACGTTTAGTTCAATTCATTGTCTTTAACGCCTTATCCTAATTCAGGTTGGATTGGGTTGTTTCTCTTTTAGAAGCAACAGTGCTACCCACTAAGCCACCATGCTGCCCGGTTCACATACAGAAATGTAAAATATGACATACATGCCCCTCTACCAAAATGCTTTGTAGAATGGTTTGGTGTCAAGAAGGGTATCAAATATGCCACTTCTCTCCAGGAAAAATTTACATTTTACAGGATGTACAGGGATTGTGCACTTTTAAGCAACATCTAACAAACAGAACAAAAATGTAATTGTTCCTATACATTTTCAGCATTAACAGATGTTTTTTTCCCAAAGCTTTTTACATTAAAGATTTGGTGAACAGTCTGATCAATTGAGGGTTAAGAGCCTTGCTTAAGAACCCAACAGTGGCAACCTCGCAGTGACAGGATTTAAACCGGCAAACATTCTGATTACTAGTCCAGTGCCTGAACCACTAGGCTACGACTAAGACGACAGTAAGATGAAGGATTTTGGAGAATGGTTTGGTGTCAAGTAGGGCATCAAATATGCCACTTCTCTCCAAGAAAATTGACATTCTGCAGGAAGTACAGGGATTGGACTGCAGAGGACTGGGGTAAAGTTATTTTCTCTGATGATGCCCTTTTTAGATATCCGTTTAGGACATCTGAAAAATGATTGTCTGGAGAAGAAAAGGTGAGTTCTACCATAAGTCCTGTGCCATGCCAATAGTGAGGCATCCTTAGACTTGGTTGCTCCTCATTTAGGGGAATGGCTTCACTCAAAATCATGGCTGAGAATTCTGCTATGAATAAG
This sequence comes from Microcambeva barbata, assembly GCA_034509105.1. Taxonomy (NCBI): domain Eukaryota; kingdom Metazoa; phylum Chordata; class Actinopteri; order Siluriformes; family Trichomycteridae; genus Microcambeva; species Microcambeva barbata. Next base: position 13,489,373 of record JAYDZF010000008.1, on the reverse strand, counting down.
GAATGATCAAAACACCCTACAAGAGCATTTTCTCCCAATGATCCAGGAGTAATTTGGAGATAAATAATGCCCTTAATAACATGATGAAGCACCATGTCACAAGTCAAAAGTAATAAAGTGGCTTGGTAAACAAAACATTGAAATTTTGGGTCCATGAATAAGAGACTATACAGATCTGAATCCCATTGAGAACCTGTGGTCAATCCTGAAAAAGAGTGTGGACAAACAAAAATGCAGGAACTGAGGTGAACTCCAAGGACTGATTAGGCAATAATGCATTGCCATAATAATAAAGCAGAAATTGCATAATTGCGTAAGCCAAATTGCATAAGTTTTAAAGAAGAAGGGCCAACACTGTAAATATTGAGTCTTTGCTTAAACTGGATGAATTTGCGACATTGAATAATAAGTTGTTCTTCATTACACCCTATAGAGGATATAAAGGTTGTAGCACACAGAAAGTATATTGGTCCACTGGAGTGAAAGTATGTAAAAACAGTATTTAAGCACTTTGTGCATTTCAGCACCACTGAAATATAATTTTGATTGAATTCATGTTATTATGATTTATTTTTATTTAAAAAATGTGTTTTATTATTCAATTTTGAGGATTATAGTCACAATTTTAGCTCAGTGATTGTTTAGATTATATAGATTATTTAGTTATATTTAATTTTAAATGTAAGTATAGCTCCGATGTACTGAACACAAAGCTAAACATTTCTTTTCTTCCTCTTATTATTAGGATAATTATCAGTATTGTTACTGTCATTGATATATGTGTTGTTATTGTTATCATAATAGTAATCTGATTTTGTCACTACTATTATTTTACTATTCATTATATACAACAAATGTACAGAATCATGTGTATGAATCAGATCAGCATTGATTCCAGTTGCATGTGAAAGGTACTAAGGAAGATCTGGCACTGATAATGAAGCCAACACTGCTAATAGCACAGTCATTCCTGATTAAATGGTGCATCATTCCTGGAGCAATTGCCTTAATTAGCTATTGAACAGGGTTGCATGTTAACAGGACAACCTGTTGGCTGACAACTTGATTTGTTGACTTGTAAACTGATTTACAGGTTGCAGTAAATGTTTTTTCATCTCATTATCCTGTTCCTGGAAATACCGTGATTAGCATTTTCAGGGGGGACAAGATTACTCTTGTTTGTTATTGCAAAATCAATTTTTATGTCTGAATGAAGTATCACTACTGTTGTTAATGTCAAATAAGTGAGGCCAAAAAGAAGAAATGGAAGAGTAAATCTTTCTCGCTTTCATGAGCTAGAACTGTTTTGTTCTACTCTGCAGCTGAAATAGTGTGGCTATTGTACAGTCTGCACATTCATTTTAGTCTTTCAAGAATATTTTAGACTGACCTTTCTGTTTTTATGTAAGAAATATGTACTGGGTGTAACGGTACCGACCACGCTGTTGAACCGCAGTTTTTTGAGCTTTTGTTTTTGCCGTTTTGTTTCTTTAAACATTTCAAACCGCTGTTTTTTAGTTAATTCATTTTCTCAATAAACTCGTGACTGATTCCTGCATATTGTCTCACCTCTTTCTCTTCTGTTTGTGTGCACATCATAACACTGGGTGTAAGGCTGAATACGTGAAGTTTAAAATTACTAGGCAAGCCTTGGAGAATTTCAGTGTTTCATAGAAAGTCAATTGCCAAATAATTTCAGGTAAGAGATTTTAATTAAGTTCTTGTTTCACCGTTTACAGAGATTTTAGTCTTGTTTACTTTGTTTTATCCTATTTTTATTAACTGCTCTAACCCGGTCAGGTTTGCAAGTTGCAAGTATCAATGTACTTTGACAATTGTAGACCCGAATTTCAGACTTGGTGGGTTAGGGGAGAGGAATTTTGAATGGTTAAATCGTGTATATATATTTCGTGCACAAACATTTTAAAAGTAAATTTCACTGCTGAAATAGCAAGTTCAACTTACTTGATAAAATCAAGTTAAATGAACACACCACTAAGTGTTATTTTAGGTGAAAGTAAAACCTAAGACCAGTTCTTTGTTCTCCTGTTTGTCTGTGACATGGCTGGTGATATTGTTCCTTTCTTTAAAGCTAAGTGTGTGTTTGAAAATTAACCACACTCATGCTGTAATAGAAGGAATAGATGTGACATGATGGTTCTCAGCTGAATCAGTTATTGTATCTGGTGTAAAACTATGGCAAATCAAAAATGAGGATCATGATCTGCTGTGGTGACCCTTAATGGGAGCCGCCAAAATATTTGAACTAAATCTACATTAACACAAGTGTAATTGATTCAAAAGAACAGCAATACAGAATTTTAGATGAAGCTCTATGGTTATGCCCTTTTTATAGAACATATTTCTGTGCTTTAGAAAATATCATTTTCTTCCAATGTCACCTTAGATTGATTTGTAAATTATCTGGAGCACGTACCTTAGACGATTGTATTCAGTTATGATATCATCATAGAGCTTCCTAATATGTTACAATCCTTTTGAGACTTTAGGGGTTGGGTCCTTCCTGGTGAGAGGTGGACATAAATTGCAACAATTTTGGCTCAGGCAGCTCTACCTCATTAATTTGTGTTTAACCACGTGTTCCTGGCTGCACTTAAAGGGATCCATAAAGAGTCCATTTCCTTTAGGTCATATTACCCCCAGACTATCTAAGCACCCACTCTAAAATGAAACACGAGCTGGTAAGGTGCAGTTGATGCTGAGGGCTAGACAACATTAAGGCACTAGTGATAAACTGTGATACAGGGGATAAGAGAAAGTGTTATTGTGTTAATGTGGGTGATATGGGAGAGACACATGGTGATCTTCATCTCCATTTCCATTTTCTATCCTCGGAATGGGAATAGAATAGAATAGAAACTAAGTCTGTAGTGGTGGAAGGTGGAACATTGGCAACAACCATTCTAGGTGTTTAATCTGGAAAACAATAATCTTGAAAGCAAAAGTCTAACTCTGCCAACCAAATCATCCCACATAATGTAACTTTGTCTAACACAGACTTTCAATCTAAAAATGGCTAGAGTGTGGGGCAAGTGAATAAAGTAGGACAAGTAAACAATGTCAAGATCCAAATCATATTTACACATCCATATTCAAAACCTAAGAAACAGACTTCAAGAATGTACACAATTTTTACTTAAAACATATTTGCTCAAAATTCTCATAAAAATGAAAGCACTCAACATACAACAAATGATAACCCACACCAAAACAATATTTATTGTTAACTACATAAAAATGAATAACACAAGGCAAATCAACTTATACACAAGGATGCTAAGATAATTATAATAGGAATTAACAGAAACATGGTTGAAACAAGTGCTAAGGCTTACAAACTAACTAAACAGAGTACAATATAGAACTAATGCTAAACAGAACAAAGAGAATATAATAAAAAAAACAGAATTTTTTTCAGAATATCTGATGTTTTTGTTCCGTACAAAACCATTGCATTTCAACCTCCAACTCAATACAGTTCAATCCCTGCTCGCGGAGCCATATTCACTCAGACTTTATTTTTTTGCTGGATTTCACGCTGAACATCAGCACACACACTTCGATCTCATGCAACAGACTGCCATGCATTTTTGGACGTGAAATCATTAAGCCCCTAGCCTAGATTTTTTTACACCAGAGAAGTTCACCTGAGAGAGCTTGAAAGCACATAGATATAGGGTATGTTCTAAAAACATAGGGAGCTTGCTACATGGGCTGCATATTTCATTTTCCCTCCTAAGGGAGCTTCAAATACAGTGCAGAACACTTACAAAATTGAACATGGTGGATGATGCAAGGCAAAGATTCGAGGTATTTTTTAAATGTAAATAAATTATAATTGTTGATATATAGTGAGATGATTTTGTGATATTTGACATTTGAGCATGTTTGTGCCACCTTGAAACCCGATGTTATAATGACCAGACACCTGCAGGTTTTTATTTAGTACTATTAACGTGATGACAGCCTGGCCACAGGTCGAGCTCTTACAGCCCTCATGCCACGTATTGTATAACCCTGCTATATTATGACCACACATATTTTTGTCCTCTCTACTACATGAAACTGCTTGGACAAGGCGGATATCAACCAGGATCTCAATCAGAAGGAAGGGTGCCCCTCCTGATCCTTGGTTCCTCTTAAGGTTTCTCCCACTCCAGCAGTGGGAATATGTCCTTGCCACCGTAATCTTTGGGTTGCACAAAGAGGCTCGGACACTGTTTCTCTGATTCTTTGCTCTATGTTTACAAATTAAAAAACTGGTTTACTGGTCGAGATCATATGTGACCAGTTTGCCCTGTGTCTATCTACTGCCACTGGTGAACGTGGCAAAAAACAAAGGGTGAACATGGTGTTGACTTTTATGTCTTGGCACTGTTGACTTTAGCTTACTCAAGGAGGCTTGGAAATTGTTTCCATGATTCTTTGTTTTCCGTTCATGACTACATGAATTGTACTAAAGTGATCATATCTGATCGTTTGGTATCAATGTGTTCATTTAAATGATATTATGTTTCTTTGTTTCTCTGTTAAGCTTTTTGTGCCTGTTGTGACAAGCATGTGAACTGCCAATGTAATTTTAACATTGTTTTAGCTCAAATAATGTAGTTTGGGATGCAAATACATCTCTACTCGTCTTTACCATGAGCTATTATTGACAATGTACCAGATGATATTGCTTTGTGAAGTGTTTCAACACATTGCAGTAAAAATTTAATCTGAATGCCGTAAACTGTACCATAAACCTTTATTTATCAGTCAAGGGCAACATTGGCAAGTAAAGGCTATCTAAATGTTACTCAGTATGGATCTCCCTGTCTGGCTTGGATGGGTTTAAGATATAATTTCAAAGTCATTGTGCTATATTTGCTAAAATATGGGCAAGTTATTGAAATGAAAACTGAAGTCCGGCACTTGCATGAATGAAAAAGAACTGAGATACACCTAATTTGACAAATTAGAATAATACTGTGAACGTAAGCCACTAACAAACAGCTGGCTAAAATGAAAGAAATGAATGAAAGACAAAGACATCTGCAGCTCCATCATTGTGCGAGTTCCCCAAAAACGTATAATTATCTTCATATACACAACTGGGCTGGATAAAGTAGCCTAGCATCACCATTTAAAAGAAATATCAGGTTTTCCTACCAAGAGCTGGCAAGTTTGAGAGAGATGAAGCATTTTATATTGAAATGTGTTACCATATTAAAGAGATGCATTTGATTATCAGTCAAAAGAAGCTCAATGTGAATCATTTGGACCCCATGAACTCTTTGTGACCTATCTCTCTCCTCCTAACAAGAATGTGTGTATATATATGTGTATATACCAAAAGAATTTGATCACCGCCTTGACTCACATATGCTTTTTACGGAGCCACTCCTTCCTTGCCCATGTGGTGTGTTTGGGATCATTGTCATGCTGGAAGACCCAGCCACTTTCCATCCTAAAGGCTCTTACTGATGGAGAGAAGTGAGAGCATGATGTTTCCACCCCCATGCTTCACAGTAGATTCTTGGGATGCAACTCAGCATTCATCTTCCTCTAAACATAAGTTGAGTTTTTACCAAAAAGTTCTATTTTGGTTTTATCTGACCACATGATATTCTCCCAATCTTGTTATGGATCATCCATATGCTCTATGCCAAACAGACAGCCCTGGACATGAACTGGCCTAAGCAGGGGGGCACACCTGGCACTGCAGAATTTGAGCGTATGGTGTTGGTAGCCTTTGTTACTTTGGTCCCAGCTCTCTGCAGGTCATTCATCAGGTCCCTCCGTGTAGTTTTAGGATTTTTCCTCACCGTTCTCATGATCATTTTACCCCACAGGATCTTGCATGGGCCCCCATATCAAGGGAGATTAGCAATGTCTTCCTTTTTTTTACAATTGCTCCCATACTTGATTTTTTTCACACCAACCTGCTTGCCTATTGCAGATTTACTCTTCCCAGCCTGGTGCATGTCTACAATTTACTTTCAACAGCTCTTTGGTTTTGGCCATGGTTCAGTTTTGAGTCTGATTGTTTGAGGCTGTGAACAGGTGTATTTTATACAGATAACGAGGTCAAACAGGTGCCCCACAATATAGGTGCCCCACAATATAGGTAACGAGTGGAGGACATTAGAGCTTCTTAAATTAAAAGTTACAGGTCTGTGAAAGGCAGAAATCTTACTTGTTTGATGGTGACCAAATACTTATTTTCCACCATAATTTACAAATAAATTCTAAAAATCTTACAATGTAACTTCCTGTATTCAACTATGAGACACAAAATGAGGAAAAGTGTACCTGTGGTGAAAGACCTCTCTAATCTTTCTAAGGAGAACTTGCACAATCAGTGGCTGACTAAATATTTTTGCCCCACTGTGTATGTAAAAATTCCAGTCTTTTTTTCACTTTGTCATTATGGGATATTGTGAATTTAATTTGAGGGGAAAAATTAATATAATCCATTTTGGAATAACGGTGTAACATATCAATATATATCAACTGAAGCGCTGTGAATACTTTCCTGATGCATTTTAGGCATGAACCAACTTTAGTCTCATTTTGGAGATACCAAGGGACTAAAGAGTTGTGCCCCCCCTGAGAGCTCTTGTAATTCGAACACTGCTATTTCTAAAACATTAAAAAGCCAGCAATTATTGACTTTTAGAGTTGATCTGTGTCATATTTATTTCAGAAGGCCAGACCTAGTCATTTCCGAGGTTTATCCTCTTGCATACACTACTAAGATATTGATTCAGTTCATACTTGAGATTCTTTAGAGGTGCTGAATTGCATTCCTCTTATCCAGATCAGATAGTGTTTTTTCCCGGGGTGTGTAGTTAAAGCCATAGCAGGAATCGACTACATGAATCAATTCAATGTTGTATTTCATATTTATTACTGGAACACTAAAAGTGTCATCCAATGGCTCCCATTAAAAACTACTTTAGGGGTGCTTTTGCGGCATCCCCATATTTTCTGAAATCAATGTTGCATGCAGAGGAAATGGGGGCAGAGATTTAAAATGAAGAGATTTTTCTGTAGTGGCATCGTGCCTTGTCATGATTTCAGGAGAGAGCAGGCAGTTAGCTGGAGGAAGGATGTGGGTAATGAGATAAGGAAGAACCAGCACAGAATGGGGGAGAGACCTGGTGGGCTTTCTGCTCAGACATTGATGCACACACACCAGTTATGTGGCTCAGCCTGTCATGCTGTGGTGTGGAATTAGAATCAGAGCAGACACCAGATGCACATGCACTAGTGCCATGCGTCATGCTCTTATGCTTGGCATCCAATGTGCTATAGTGAGATGATTTATGTGGTCTGTGTGGGTGGTGTGGAGCTACATATGTATATTAGGTAGATTTTAATGTATGTAAGATTGTGTGTGTACAGGTCAGGTCAGACAGCTTACATGTGTGGTATGTCTTTGAATTTCCATTATTTGTCAACTGTTTTTTGATTGAAACACATACTTCTTATTCTAAGGAATACTTTTATTTATTTGTTAGAGGTTTTGTCAAAATATGCCAAATTTTGCTGGGTTTAAAATATACTCACTGTAACCTGAACGATTATTGCACACTGAAATAGAACTAGTTTAATCATACCCAGGAGTGAACAATTAAGCCCTATTCTCTATCATAGTATACACCAATTAGGCATAATATGACCTTGCTATGACTCTTGCTGTCTCTTATGCAACTAACTGTGATACACTGTGGATTCTGACACCTTTCTATTATCAGAAATTTGATAATAGAAATTTGAGCTACAAAAGCTCGTCTGTTGGATAACTGTAACCCCTGCAGACCAGTTTTTGCTCATCATGTGTGGCCGCCCATGATGCCGTCACCCGTTTACCACTGTTTATTCTTTGGACCACTTTTAATATATACTGACTACGGCAGACTGGGAACACCACACAAGAGCTGCATTTTTAGAGATGCTCTGACCAGGGCGTCTAGCCATCACAATTTGGCTCATGTAAAACTCATTTGTCCTGCATCTAACTCATCTAATATATGAAAGGGTGTTTAATTGGTTAATAAATACCTCACACTAGCAAGTGCTGTAATGAAGAAACATTTAACATTAATTCATTGGTCATTCTTCATAATGTGCCTAATCACTGTGCATCATTGCAAGTGTATACAGGGTCCTAAAAATAAACCCAATCTCTTACCAAAAGATATCGTTGTAATCTGGAGAGTGTCATTTGTTTAGCAGGTTCTGGAATAATATTTTACAGAGTCTTGTGTTGCTGTGGTCTCCATGCTAATCCATCATTTAATAACAATGCGATTTGAAACAGCTTCTGGCCATAAGAAGTATGGTTGTAGAAGACAAATTTTGGACTGTTGCTAACAGTGAGATAAAGGGAAGAGCTAAAAGAGTCATAACATTCATTTTGCAATTAAGAAAAACAAGACAATTTTATTGATTATAGTCTAGATTTAGTCTAGATAACTTGTAGTCCAGTGTAGACCATGTGTATAGTGTAAAAACACTATACCGGACAAGTGGAGGCTTCCCATCACCTGCCACTATTGGGTTTGCTCAATATTGTGCGCACAGTGAACCCTCACAAATTTGTAACTCAGGGTTAGCATACTCAGGATTTTTAGCAAATAATATCCTCAGCATTTATTTATTATTTATTTTTAATTGTGGCAAGATCTAAACTCCCATGCGTTTTAACACTTAAACATTTAGAATTATATAATTTACTTACTTTGTAACATATTTTTATGTAAAAATTGGTGCAGGCTATCGAAGAAGGAAAAGAAGTATTGGTATATGGTATTCAATTGCACACAATGTGGTATAATTTTATATGTGATGTGTGATGTCAGTGAACATATCTGGTAAATGTTTTCTGAGTTTCTGTATTTTATTTGAATTTTCCTTAAAATTTCTTCCTAATATAGTCATATCCGATAGCTGTAATTGCATTATGCTTTCTTTGTACTCCACTCCTTTGCTGACTGAGAAGCACCGGAATTGACAACTGGGTTGACAGTTTTGTGTACTGAGAGCTTCATCCTAGACTCTTTGCAGACACCAATCAATCAACCAGTAGAGGTCGTACATCAGTTATGACTAAACCCGGCATTCAACCCTGTATGTAAGACCAACTAATCATTGTTTTGTAGGCACCCAGTCTGTTGGATGCACCTCCTCAGTGGCTTTGTTTTAAGCTTTGGGATTGATCTGATTTGAGAGACTTCTACAATAGATGAAAAGCACTGACTGTACATTAGTAATCTCTTTTTTTAAATTAACATCTTGTTTTTTAAAGTTCTGCCATTTTTATTAGATTTAAACTTGAGAGATGATGGCAGCTGCTGGCTAGTTCAACAAATCAGTAAACCGTCCCACATATTTTATAAAATTCAACAAAATGTTTTATGAAAAATTAACCATCTATATATGCATTTTTGCACTAACCTTGTGACTCACTCACTTTCTGAAAGAAAGATTAATGTAATATTTGGAGTTACTGCTGGGAAGATGAAGTGAGCTAATCTACTTTATGCAGAAGTGAATGCAGTCCAGTTTATCCCCTTAAATAACAAGCTTATATTCCAAAACTTTCAGAATTTTGACGTAATCTTTCATATATTACGATCACATCAAATCAAGACATCAAATCAAGACCACTGAATCCTGCCCAACAGATATTGGCTAACAAATCAATAAGCAGATAGGCTGTATTAATTTTTAATTGAAGGCAGTGCACAGAAGGGGGGACAAAAGTAGATTTTTTCAGATCATTTGGATCTTGGCGACAAAACCTGGCTATATTTTGTGTCTACAGCTGATTGCCTTGTGTGCAATGTGCGGATTTAGCTGTTTTGTGGAATATACTTTATGAAGAATGATCAATAATCATTTTGTTGTGTGAACATAGTACAGCACACTCATTACATCAAAATTAGACTTTTCTTCCTCAAATTTTCTTCCAGTGAAGTAGAATCATTGTGTTATGTTACAACCTTATTCCAAAATAGATTACATTTTCCCCTTAAAATTCAAGAAACAATTACCCATAATGACAAAGTGAAAAAAGATTGGAATTTTTGCAAATGTAATAAATCACATGTAAATAAGTATTCACAGCGTTCGCCGTAACACTCAAAATTTAGCTAAGGTGCATCCTATTTCCACTGATCATCCTTCAGTTGTTTTGACAACTTGATTATATACCTGTGGTAAATCCAGTAGATTACACATGATTTGGAAAGGCACAAACCTGTGTATATAAGGTCTCATAGCTCACAGTACAGAGCATAAACCAATGCATGAAGTGCAATGAATTAATCTGTATACCTCTGAGACAGAATTGTATTGAGGCATATATCTGGGGAGCATTGAAGGTCCCAATAAGCACAGTGACCTACAAACTATTTGCTAGTAATTACTCTCTCGGTTGCTGTATATTGGAGATTTTTGTCTGGTTTGCAGATGTCTGCGGATAATGGCCCTGTGTTTGAAATGGCTCCCTATTCCCTACGTTGCTCACTACATAGTACACTCATGTAGGAGACTGAATTCAGGTAAGAAGTGAACGATTTCAGACACTACCTTTGATGGGCTCATTACTGCTCAACGGTATATTCCATCGCAAAAACATCTACCCTGCCACTATTAAATCTATTGTACACAGTTTCAATTAATCTTACTGGAGAAAATGTGGAAAAGCGCTGTAAATACTTCCCAGATGCACTGTTATGGGCGGCACGGTGGCTTAGTGGGTAGCACTGTCGCCTCACAGCAAGAAGGGTCCTGGGTTCGATCCCCAGGTGGGTCGATCTAGGTCCTTTCTGTGCGGAGTGCATGTTCTCCATGTGTCCGCGTGGGTTTCCTCTGGGTACTCTGGTTTCCTCCCACAGTCCAAAGACATGCTACCAGGTTGAGACACTGAATTGTCCTGTAGCTACTGCGATGGACTACCATCCAGGGTGTTACCTTGTGCCTTGCGCCCAATGAAGAGCTGGGATAGGCTCCAGCACCCCTCCCCGACCCTAATTAGGATAAAGGTCAAGTATGGAAAGTATGGATGCTTTACAATACTGAGTATCAAATGACTCAGCTCAAGGCTGAAAGACAAAGCAGAGCAGGGCATTCACAGCTGAATGTATTGCAGCATCCAACCAGTAAGTCTTTTTATAGATTAAACACAAAAAAATAGACCGAGGTGACGCATAGTCTTTCCAAACCTCTTGTCCAATGGTATGCTTGATGACATCACAAAACGTGTGTGCCAAATTAATCCTGTATGTCAATATAGGAGAATTAGAAACTGAACCAATACTGATCCAATAATTAAAATTACCAAAATAATTTCTGCGAATGGCAGGCTTTAGCCCTACTTAAAAGCAGCTTAAATGGTTGGGCATCCAGCCTAAAAAGAGCTAGTCTTGAGTGGTTTGCTGGTCATCCAGTTGGTCTCTTGACCGACATTTTTTGTCATATGACTTATGCGCAACATTCATGCTATGTCATGCAGTGTAACAGATTACTTGTGAAACAAATATTTATGATAAATTATTTATATTGTTCCAAGACTTTTATTCTTACAATTACAACATACACTTTTCCCCAGATTTTAGGGTTAAGGGACTTATGGTTTAACAGTGTTGATTTGATAATGGTGGTTCCATCAACCAACTGATCACTAGTTCAGTACCACTGAAAACCATCATTGTAATTTAAAGCTCTCTGTCTGCCCAAGTTAGACTTGGGACTGCAGTAAACACATTTCTTGAAAGAAAATGATTACATCAGCTAAAACAAACATGCTTGCATGGGTTTGGCCCACAACTTAAAAAACACTATTGTTAGGTAGCTGGTTATCCAATTGGTCTCCCATCTTCACCTGCATCCAAATTACAACCTTATCCAGACTTGGCCCCCCAATTTCAGCCAGCAAAGCCAGAGGTTGTAATTGCTGCAGTTATGGGGAATCCTTTGGCATGTTCAACCATGGCCAAGCCAATCATTATCATTACAGCCACCCAGTCTGCTAGTGTCAGATTTTGGAGATAAGTAAATGTAATGGTTATATCAGCTTAAACCTGCAAGCTTGCTAGTCATTACAGTTTGGACTTCAAATTCTTATGAACTCAAATCTTTATGCTTGCACATTTGTCCGATCTCTAATACTTCAACTTTAAGATCAGTGTTATTCGCTTCACCTGTACGTGGTCATAATGAATCATAATACTAATTTAAGCTTTATTGAGTCCTTGATCAGTTAAAAAGTCTCTCATATTACTCTGTAGTAGGCAGTTCATGAAAATCTTCATTTAGACATTCAAGTTCATTAAATCCACTTTATTTATAGATCCAAAATCGCTGATTTACTGAAATAATCTAAATGTACAAGTATACATCGTTTCATGGATTCATGCAATAAGTGCTAGTTGACAAAATATTCTTGTTCTTTAAACTATCAGACTGTCGGCCTTAATGAATTGTTATAAAATATCATGCTGCCAGGGGCAGACAATAGTTGCAATGAGTGTTTAATATTTTTGATTCTCAAATGTAACTGAAATGTTGTTAAATGTGTGTGCATGTCTGTTCTTTATTGGCATTCAAACCATGAGACTAAGATGGGTCATGATTAGCTCATCATTACTCCTTATCATATTCAAACTAGTCTGCTTCCCAAAATCTTTCAATATGGATGTTGTTATCAGTAGTACTTTCTTTTAACAACACCAAGAAAAGACAAGTGTAAACGAATGTTCTAAGACAGACATCTGACAGACATACATACAACTCCGGGTGGAGTTGTCTCTGTACCTTTTCTGTAGTGTTTCCATGTTCACTCTTTGTTTGTTAAAGTAACGACAGGTGTTCAGATTTTCTCCCACAGTAAAAAAAAAACATGCAAATGAGGTAAGTAGGAGACACTAAATTGTCTATGACTGTGTTTAGGGTAGTAAGCTTGCCAACAGCCTCTTGTAACTCAGTAAGCGGTGTACTGTTATCATTAGCAAAGTGCTCAAATTCCTGCAGCATTGTGTCATGCAATTCCAATTTTTGTTGGAGGGGATTAATCAAGCCAGAAAGTTCTAACTTATCAGCCACAGTTTCTGTCTGCAGACCAGAAGAGAGTCCATCATATTTTGCAGCCGTAAAGCACTAACCACAGTATCAGGTGGGATGTCTTCTCCCTCAGCTTTTTAAGGGTGAAAATATTGTTGTTTAAAAACATAAAAATGACATAAAAATCTCTCAGAACAGAAGGAAATTGTGTCTATGTCCTATAAACACCACAGCACCCTGTCTAAGACTGTGTTTGACAAAATGATGAACGTTGTGTAATGAATAACTGTTTCCTGTCATGAATAAAACTTTAAGTGTACAAGATTAGTGAAAGATAAAAGCTTGAGTCGCTGAGCATTCTCGGCAATATGTATAGATGTATGGATGTTATATCCTTTTTGCACAAAAAATTGTGTCTTAAGGAATTACTTAATAGCTTAATACCTGGCCTTTTGTGCTCTTTGTAATTAGGACATATGCTGTGTAACTTGACCAGACTTTGGTCACGAAGGCATTTCTTTGGCTTTGGTTACAGTAGCCATCTGCCTGGCTGGGATTCAGGTCTTAACAGGGTGGTAACCTGTATTGATTGCTATGCATTTGCTATCCATTTGCTGTTGAGTAAACTTCACTATTGATTGAAGGACTAAACAGTTTTTATTCATAATCTGTTCTCATCAGTGGCCCTTTTAAATGGAATATCCGGTGAAGTAGTAAAAAAGCGTATGCCTGTAACAAACTCTGTCTCATTTGTATAGTTTACAAACTATAATAAAACTATACAACTTAAATAAACACCAAGTGTTATACTGCTGTGTATGCAATATTCAAATTTACTATACCTTACAGACTTTTCCCTTGTAGCCACCCTGTCTATGCATAACACAACTTTGCCCTAACTCTGCCCAGGAAATGTCTGGTTAATTGGCCTACTTTTCATTGCATCATCTATTGAATCTGCAACAAATTTTAAAAATGTGTTAAAAACTAGTATTGGAACTGATCCGATATCCAGTATCTGTACTGGTCCAAAATCATATCCTGGATGAGATATTGGAAGGGAAACCAAATGTAATCTGATCCGATATTGTTGCTTAATGTGTTCTGCTGCTTGGCAGGGAATTAATAGATCTACAATAACCAGGGAGAACTCATACTTCTGCATTGCTTTTGGTGATGTAATTTCACTATAGGAAAAAAACAAGGAATTGCAAATAATATTTATCAGTGGTGAGTGCAAAGGAAGCTTAGCTTCCTCTAAAATGCCAAATATGAAATGGTAAAATGTGTACAGATGTGTTAACATTTAACTGACTTCAAATGTGTTAGAACAGGTTCATCTTAAAAATCGATTTTGTTAATTTCTCATACATTTTTGTAACGTCAATCAATTCCCTGTAGAAGGTGAGCGTCCCCATATGCTGAGTGTCTTTTGGGGTGAATGGAGCTGTGGGTGGGCATGGACGCGGAGCTTCTCCAAGATGATTGGAGGATAAGTCGAAAGGCTGAATCCCGTTTTGATTAACAGCTAGTTTGAGATATATGCGATCACTTAATCACTGGAAGCTTCAGTCCCATTGCAGACAGTGAGCTTCTTCTCTTTGAAAGAGCAACCACTACCACTGGTATGCACACACACACACACATTTCCTCCAGGTACTCCGGTTTCCTCCCACAGTCCAAAAGGCATGCTATCAGGTTGAATGGAGACACTGAATTGTCCAGTGGGTACCTGTGATGGACCGGCACCCCGTGCAGGGTGTTACCTTGTGCCTTGTGTGTGTTGAAGAGGATACGGGGTTAAGACAATGAACTGAACTGATTATGATATATATCATCAACATTATATATATATATATATATATATATATATACAGTTAGGTCCATATATATTTGGACAGAGACAACATTTTTCTAATTT
>JAYDZF010000008.1:13454598-13466802 GCA_034509105.1 Microcambeva barbata | reverse complement strand
GTGTGTGTGTGTGTGTGTGTGTGTGTGTGTGTGTGTGTGTGTGTGTGTGTGTGTGTGCTTTAACTACACAGATTCTTATTGATTAACTTTAACTGATTTCCTAAACGTCTTAAAAACTTTTAGTTGGGTTTATACATACTTTTGCCCATATAGTGTTACATAGTTTTTTCTCATAGGGAAAAGGAAAGAAAACATATTACCCACTGCTTAGTTTCGTTTAGCAGTTTTCAGCTGGCTAATTAAACCTTAAATTATATTCAGTCATAACTGGCAATAAACCACTAATCCAAGGAGGACAACAATAACCTCCTTTAATAATAATCACAGTGCCTAATTGCAAAATTCTGATCAATTAGTTTTGGTTGTTAAAATATAATAAGTTTAAAGTCATTTGTTCTGTTTAATTACAGCAGTCTGTTCTCTTCACATATGTGATTAGGTATAAATAGAAACACACTATTATCATTTCACATTATGTGCATACATGTTCTTTCATCATCTATCATCATCAGCATTATGTGCATACATGTTCTTTTGAAAAGGTGGGACATAAGGTCTTAGGTTTCATGCCCTGGTGTAGTGGTCCATGTTCTTTCTTTAATGATTTTGTGGAGTTCTCCTCATGTCTGGATGGGTTAAATAAATATATATTAGACTTTATTGCACCTCCATCAAATTATACATCCATTTAATGTGAGTGATTAATTATCAACACATTATTATTGTAATATAGTGTTAATCCCTTTTTGGCTGCCAAGCAGCCTTATAAGTGTTATTACATTAATTGCACTGGGTGTTCGACCAGCTTTATATCAGAATCAGCATTAAATTCTTTAGCTAAAGAAGTTCAGAAGTTTCAGTTTTTGCATTGACTTGATGATTTTGTCAATTTGTGATTATATTTGTGCTCTGAGACCCATGCCGGGTTTGAGTTAACAGTCAAGTAGGACATAGTCTCTGATATGTATAATAGTGACAGACACTGTAAACATCAACTACTGTGTATCCTGGACTTGGAGCTAGTTGAAATTCTTGTTCACAAACCATGAGCATCTCTCAAGTCTTTCTTAGCATTAACTCAAATCTGTGCTAATTCATTTAAAACAAGGTTTGTCAGGTCTGGCAACGATATTACGTTAGACTGATGCTTGCTTGATGCTGGTGTTAAGGTATGGATGTTGTACAAGCCACTGTTCCTTCACAATAACCTGCACAAACCATAAATTTATGGAGCTCACTTTATACGAGGTGGACTCTATAATGATCAGGAAAGAGCTGTTTCCACAGACACACAAACAAAAAGCACTGTTTGTATTTTATGAGATTATATTCTAGCAATGGTTATACTTACAAACCCATATCTTAGTAATTAGAAGGGGTGTCTACATACTTTTATCAGATATAAAATGCAGCTTCAGAAAAGACAATGTAAATGTTACAGTTAGAGGAAAATAATTACACACGTATCAGCACTAGATTTAATTGTCAAAACATCAATGTTGCTCTTTAGTAAGAGCACTCCTCTTCATTCCAAAAGTCAGCAAGCAGCAGGGCTGGAACGGTTTGAGGTTAAGGTGTGGTGACACTTATGAGGTTCTGCTGGCTTGTTTTCCCTCAGTTGGCTTGTTCTGACAACACATGCTGCATGTGTTTTTGTGCCCAAGACAGCCTAATTAGAGTATGTATGCACTTCAGCCACTCCGGGAAGAAAAGGCATAAAAAAGCTGCAGATATTTCTATAGTAATTACAGGCTACTGGCTGGCATCCTGCCCTCACACCCAACACCATCTTCTTCTTGTGGTAAAAATGAGTTTTATTCAATGACACTGATGAGGATGAATTAACCTTTTTTAAAATAACAAAATATTGCAACGTTTTTATGGCACACATACTAATTAGGCTGTGATTTCACTTTGATCACAAATTATGCGACGCTTCTCGAATGATTTGGTGTCTAACTTTTTTTAATTTTAGTTATGATACACAGCACAACTGACGTCAATAACTGAATGTAAGCATAGAGAGTTTTGACACAGCCTTTTATGTATCTATAGAGAGAAACTTGTTACACATTTAAAAAAGGTTTAATATAATTACATCTAGCCACAGTGCCACCCTTCAGTGTATCTTGTGGTCCAATTTCATATTCGGACCAGCTGCATACTCTCAGTGACCAGCTTCAGCAGTTCTGTATAAAAAGTTTTTTTTTCTTTTTCAAATTCAAATCTCAACCAATTTCCAAGTTCAAAAACATTCAATAAGTGATAAAAATGTGTAATAATACCTTGAACAAATAGATCTTTATAACGGAGGAAAAACAAACAAATCTAAGTGGATTTAGCTATGCAACCAGCAAGGATTGTGTGTGCATTGCAAACTGACTGCTTAAAAGAAATGAAAGTGATCACTTTTCATGTTCAGTGGTTCTTCTGAAGTTTTTTATTATTACTGGAAGCGGTGCAATGGTGTGTTCATAATATGTTCTATAGCAGCTGTTTTCCCCCAAGAGTTTGTAAATTACAGCGTCACAATTTATGATTTTTTCCCTGACAGTTTCTCAGAGCCTTGAGACATATTGCAGATGCCAAAATGTATTAATTTTTCTTTGTGCATTGCAGGAACTTCTACTACATCACAATGTTACGTGATCCAGTGTCCCGTTACCTGAGTGAGTGGAAGCACGTGCAGCGTGGGGCAACCTGGAAGACGTCATTGCACATGTGCGACGGACGTGCACCAACACAGGCCGAGCTGCCCGCATGCTACACCGGAGATGACTGGTCAGGAGTAACCCTTGCCGAGTTCATGGCATGCCCTCACAACCTGGCAAACAACCGGCAAGTGCGCATGCTGGCTGACCTAAGCCTGGTTGGTTGCTACAACCTGTCATCTATGGGTGAGCAGGAGCGTGGAGCCATTCTGCTTGCTAGTGCCATGAGCAATCTGAAGAACATGGCCTTCTATGGCCTAACTGAGTTCCAACGCAAGACACAGTACCTGTTTGAGCTCACGTTTCACCTACGCTTCATTTCCGCATTTACACAGCTCAACAGCACACGTGCTGCCAGTGTGGAGTTGCACAAGGATGTGCGCCACCAAATTGAGAGACTTAACTACCTGGACGTTCAGCTTTATGAGTTTGCCAAGAAGTTATTTTTACAGCGTGTGCAATTTGCACACCAACAAGAAAGGATGGAGCGACGTGAGGAGCGACGCTCTCAGCATGAGCAGAAGGTCCACCAGAGTAAAAAGCAATCTGATGGAAACCAACCAAATCTGGCCACCACTGAGGACTATGCAAGTCAGGTTGCCCGCTGGTGAAGGGTCTTTTTAGACATGTGTACTCCCAGCACCAAGATTGTTCTGGTGACTGATTTTCACCTTCACTTCGTTTCGCTTTTAATTAGGATGACGTTTGTGTAAACACCCTTAAGAATTGGACACATTTACACAGTCGATATTTGGAATGCAGATGTAGTAGTTTGCATATTGACAGACATACTGATGGACTTAATACTTTGTGGATAGCTCTAGCCAGATGAGCTTGCAAGAAACTGGGAGATCAAACAAAGTTGTCTTGAAACGAGTTACAGACAAAAATATAAATCTGAAAATATGGAGGTAAAATTGTCTCAGCCCATCCTCACAAACAACACCGATTGGGCATAATAATATGACAACATTCATAATATCATGTTGTTCCTCCATTGCTGCCCACTACATAAACTGGCATGTACTGTGTATTCTGACACCTTTCTATCAGAACCATCATTAACTTCCACTGTAGGTACATGCAATGGACTGGCGCCCCATTCAGGGTGTTTGAGTGCCTTGCACCCGTTGAAGAGCTGGGATAGGCTCCAGCACCCCTACCCAACCCTAATTAGGATAAAGGATTAAAGAAAATGAACTGAACTGAAGATGATGAACAGTTGCTGCCTAATATACCCCGACCAGTAAAAGGTGCTCTGATGAAGGGATAAGCAGTGTTATCTTCACATGTTTATGGTCATAATGTTATGCCTGGCTGGTGTGTATTCTTTAAAATATATTAATATATGGACTAAAGGAAAGAGTTACCCATTTTGTGTGTGCTTTTTATTTGAATCAAAATGCAGCAGCATCAATCTCTTTTGGAATCTTGATGTAGCTCAGTGGGATTTTTTAGATAAAGTGTACCCAGCCCAACGTGTAAATAATAATTTATTGTACAAACAGATACATTTTGCATTTGTGATTTTTCTTTTATATACTCCAACATTGTGCTCATGAAACTGATATGCCTAAGAGAATTTCTTCGAGGATCAAGACTTAAGGTGTCTGCATGATATAGCATGATTTAAAGACAAGTGTGATATAAGGGCCAAGGTTATTTATTTTCACACCCAAATAACATTAACCTTTACCTCTTTGCAAACAGTGGGAATCCAAAATGTTAATTGTTTAGTATGGTAAATCTAATTTAAAACAGAAATGTCATTTATCAATCACTGGTATAATATTACACTGGAAAACCTTTGTAAAGCACAAAGGCGCTTTACCATACAAATATAGCCTTGACCTATGCTTAGCTAAATTATTAATACTAGCTAAAAGCTCATGCCAAGTGCTTAAAGGTAATCTAAACACACTGAACTAATAAGCACACCAGAACACACAAGAAACCTAAATTAATATAAATGCTAAGCTAAGCTAATAACATCAAATGACCAAAAGCAAGATACTAAAGTCAAGACAAATCAAAACGCATGCCAAACCATGAACAAAAGCATGAATCAACAGCATGACATGACAAACACCATCAGCCAAAAATCATGAACATAAAATAACATGAACACTAAACACTGAAAAGCAAAAAGAATGAACACAGAATAAGATGAACACAAAATATCCTCCCTGACTTGTCCAATGAAGTAAAAGCAGCTGAACCAGTTCACAGACAGGAGACAGGATATTATCCCTACACACACCATGCAGCAAGAGAGGTGGGCGTGGAAAGTGTGCAAAAGGCACACAGAAGCTAAATGCGTGACAGAAGCTGCTCCTCAAAGGCATGTCTCATGGAGTGCCCAAAGAAAAAGTTACTAAGGAGGACCAGTAGTTTGAAGAACATGACATTTAAGTTTGAAGGAAGTTCAAAGTATAACTTAATTAAAAGGCTTAGGTTTTTCACATGAATGTTCTCTTCTGTCCATTTGCATGTAATCATGACAAATACGTTTAGATTGCACTGTCATGGAGGTATCAGAAGTATCAATAACAACTGTTGGATTTGAGGGAACATTCAGCATCTCACTGGGATTTGTTCATTTATTTCAAAACAGTATTTCCTGATGTGTGCATGTTTTCAATGCTGGAAACAGAGTGGTGAAGGCCTGCATGTGAGTTTTACATTATTCCAGATGCATTTTTAAAAAAAACTGGTCAGACAGAACCTAGTGGTAAAGCATGTTAACTACCTTAATGAAGTTTACTTTAAATGTAGGTTTGTTATTGAAGAGCAGTTTTAGAAAAACATCTAATACAGATACTTATAACTATAGCTTTACAGAGATATAAAAAATGGAAAAAGGCCTTTCCCCTACATTCTCTGGTTTTGCTCCTCTGAACCTTTAAAATATGGTTGAATTTCCTATTAAAATGCTTTGGGTTTTTTTGTTCATTGTAATTCCTATAAATGCGTCGAGTTTGTGAACGGAAACCTTGTTTACCAGAATTTTCAGATACAATTGAAGACTCATTTTGTCATTTTGATGTGTGCAGGCTAAAAAATCTAGTTCATCACCAAGTTTTTAATGTGTTTAGAGTAAAGATGTATCGGTCTGTTCAAATTATTTTAAACACATTGTTGACAAGAGGTGTAGTGTAAACACCTGAACTTGGTCATTGAATGTTCACCAATAAGACAATTGTGGTTACCTCTTCTACACTCCACCACACCCACCCTCACCCAACCAAACAATACATATTAACTGCACACATAAACCATCATGAAAGCTATCTGCATAACATATGCTGAAAAAAATCGATTCAAGTCTATAGTATGTCCAAGTTGCCAAACAGTCTGTAAAGTTCATCACAGAAAGTATGTACATATTTTTTTTCCTGACAGAGACTCATAGGTGGAGGTTAACTAATTAACTAAACTGGCATGTGCACACACAATGCCATTATTTTCTTACTTGTACAGCTATGTGCCTGTCTCCCTTGAGAAAAATCTTACATCTAATTAGTCATATTTCCTGTCAGTTTGCTACTAGACCTACATGACACCCTTTAAAATATCCTCAGAAAGGAACGTAAGTATGTACTATAGGACTGAGCCCTGACATATTCTAATGAGCAGTTTTGATTGGATAGTTTGGCTTTAGGACAAATAAAGTAACAAATACAACAAAAGAAGCATGTTGAATTGGCAGATATATTTATTTATTGCACATATGTATATTATTTTTCTCTGAAGGGTTAGAAGGGCCTGACTGCAAGTTTCTGTGCCATCAGGGAAAAATTACTTTTCATAGAATCACCTGGTCGTTCAGGATATTCAGATAGTCAGCTGACCTCATTCCTTCAGCACATAATGTTGCTAAACCTATACCTGACCAACTGCACCAACTGCAGTCTTGAAGGCACTAGGTGTGATGGGTGCATCCTTCTCTCTTCTTACCCTGATGTGCATATCACTGTGGAATAGGGTAAATATGAACTAAGACCATATGGCATTCTTCCATTGAGTGCAATCTTTATTCTCACTAGCAAATTGAAGCCATTCTGAGCCAGTTAGCCTCACTGACAAGTGGTTTTCTTAAGGGCACACAGCTGTTTAGTCACAATCCCTCGAGTTCCCTTTGCATCATGAGTGTGGAATTGCAGGAGGAAGCGCCGGAGTACTAGAAAGCATTGCCACAGACGGGTGCAGGCCTGACGGGTAAGGTTCCTTAGATCAGGCCTATCTAGATGAGACAAGCTATTACACACTATCTTTAAAACCACTGGAACGCTGACCAGAAACCAGAAACACCGTGATGCTGAAGGATTTAACATGAGCCATAGAATGCAAAGGCATGATACCACTCTCAGCTGCACCTGGTTAGATAAAGTAGCAATAGGTTTGTGTCTTTAACGCTAATGAGCAAATTAATGTGGTCGGCCTCATTACACTACATTTGTTTTTCTACGATTTAATTTCAGCCAAGGATTAGGATAGTTGATCATTCAAGTGTTTATCCAACCACATTCCTTTCATGTACATTTTTACTCCAGTGGCAAAACGTTGTCTGCAATGTACTATATGGTCATAAAAAAAACATGTCTGGGTGTTTCAAATCTTCTGCAGGTCACAAATTGCTGCCAGCTGGCTTCCTTCCGGAAATTAGACTACAGAAAGAAACTCTGCTGGAACTTGTTTCCAGCCAAGGTGTAGAGTCCCAGGTTAAAACATGTCGAAGCTTGCACATAGTTGTGACAGTCCGCAGGCATCCTTGTTGATTCTCTTTTGCAAACAGGGTCTTAAATTGGTTATCAATCTGCCCACACTTGGCTCCAAAATAATGTGATATGGCCATAATAAACACAGCATTATGACATTGATTTTGCAGGCTTGCAAACTCCTGGTTAGTGAGTATCCCAGGATGCCAAGCAACCTGCCATACCATGGTACTGTCTCAGAATCATTGCTGGCAAATGACACTCTTGAGGAAGATGATGCAGCTATACAGATTAAAACTACAATAAATGTGCCCATTGTCCAGTTCCTACTACTGTAGATGTGACTGAATGGTTCAAAGGGTAAGATGATTTCTCCAGAAGGTCAGTTATTGCCAGATTCACCATAATGATGATCATACTCCTTGCAGGTCTCAGCTAAACAAAGTGTGTAACACAGAACCTCTTTATAACCAGGTGATTTATTATTTTCCTAAGATAATTCTAAGATAGATTTTTTGTAGTGTGGGAAAGATGCTAAATGTAGATTTAGATGTAGACAGCTGGGGCACAGCTGTAAATTGTAGAAGCCCATTCCTAGCGAGGCAGCATGGTCTTTACAAACAGGACTGGGGCTCAGTGACCCCACCGACACCTTGATAGCTCACCCAACAGTCGAAATGATAACATGGGTCTTGTAACTCCAGACACAGAGATCCATATACCACACATCCACAGATATTTCCTTCCATTGGGGCTCTTGATAGTGTGTCTGGTAAGACATTACAACAGCCTTTCTTGGTAGTGCACTCTTAAGTCAGATGCTTGAAGACGAAGAGTCCAGTGAGTCAACTTGGACACCATTTTAGGGGAATTGAATGCCCATGTGTACTTTAAGCACTTATGTATGATGATCTGTTAAATTATTGAATGCAGCACTCTCTAGGTCAGGGGTTCCCAACCTTTTGCTACCCAAGGCCCACTAAACCCACCCCAAAATTTTCCACGGCCCCCATTTTATTGCTGTTTAAAACCAAATACAGTGCAATGATTTGTTCTTATTCTGTATTCTGTAGTATAATTAATTCTAGATTTTTAAGCTTCCTTACCGAACACAATGTCCTGAGTAAAAGTCAGATTGGATTTTTACCAAACTACCACACCACCGATCATATTTACTCCCTACACACCCTGATCCAAAAACATGTAACTCAGAATAACTAAAAGCATTTGATTCAATTTGGCATGAATGATTATTTTATAAACTTTTAGAAAGTGGTGTAGGGGGTAAAACCTTTGACCTCATTAAATCCATGTACACTGATAACCAGTGCGGAATAAGAATTGGAAATAAAAGAACAAATTTCATCTCTCAGGAGCGTGGAGTGAGACAGGGCTGCTGTCTGAGTCCAACACTATGTAACATCTATATTAATTAATTGGCCTCCATATTACAGAGCTCAGCCATGCTTGGTCTCACCCTACACGACTCAGAGATCAAACTGCTGCTGTATGCAGATGACCTGGTCCTGCTGTCCCCCAGCGCTCAGGCTCTCCAGGACCAACTGGAGTTGCTACAGCAGTACTGTCAGACGTGGGCCCTGACAGTCAACCTCAAAAAGACCAGAATTATTATATTCCAGAAAAGATCCAGATCTCAGGGAAACAAACACACATTTAAATTAGGAACGCAGGAAATTGAACACACTAAAGATACTTACCTGGGATTAAAAATGACTTACACAGGTAACTTTAGCCCGGCAATAAAAGAACTGAGAGAAAAAGCAATCAACTTTTGAAAACATCTAAAAGAGAGCGAGCCCCAATCTTATCATCATAAAGCCCTGAAACACCAAGAGATGAGCAAAGATACAAGAACCCCCATCCAACTGGTCCTGAGTCACTGTACTGATACACCACTAACACACACCGACACACCACTAACACACACTAACACAGAAATGACTCAGGATCAGGACAAACCTGCAAATTCAATTCGAATAAACCAAATACAGAACCAGGTACACATTGAGCACATGCGAGCTGGCTGTGGAGACGGGGCGCCATGCCCGGTCCTGGTTACCCTGAGAGGAGAGGCTGTGCCAGCACTGCACTCTCAGTACAGTAGAGACAGAGCTGCACTTTCTCACCCAGTGTACCAGGTACCAACACATCTGCTCCCAGTTCTCCCCCAAATTTAATCACATCATCCCCAAGTTTAACTCCTCACAGACCCCCACAAAATGCTCCACCTACTGGGGGAGCACAGAGAGAGCTGCACACTAGCAGCGCTCTATATACACGACTGCCACCAGACAAGCGACAGTGGGTAACCATGTCACACACACGCACAAACACACACACACACACACACACACACAAACACACACACGAGGTAAATATCACCATTTTTAATATTTGCTCTAGTTTTTGTCTTTTTATATTTACTTTATTTTATTTAAATTTTATTGTATAGAATAAATATGTTTATAAATATGTTTAGTTATTGTATTTAACATTTGTTTCAGTAATGGTGCTTTGGCAATACAAATGCCCTTATTTGTCATGCCAGTAAAGCTTCTTTTGAGTTTGAGTTGAGTTAGTGGAGCAGATACAGGGCGAAATTTTTCCCACTTAGAAATCATGGAGTGTCTGATATTTTCATCTTAGAGAGATAGATACATTTTTCATCACTTTGCAGTGAAATTCGTTCTCCGCATTTAACCCAATCCGTGCAGTGAAACATACATATACACACTAGTGAACACTAGGGGGCAGTGAGCACACATGCCCGGAGCGGTGGGCAGCCCTAGCCACAGTGCCCGGGGAGCAGTAAGTGGTTAGGTGCCTTGCTCAAGGGCACTTCAGTCGTAACCTGTCAGCTCTGGGAATCGTACCGACAACCTTCTGATCACAAGCCCAGTTCTCTAACCACCAGGCCATGGCTGCCATCTTAGGTGCATGTCCACTGTGAGAGACATAATCTAAATAAAAAAAATAAAATAATTTATTTGTGTGTTACTGCTGCAAATAAGTATTTGAACACCTGTGAAAATTTTGTTAATATTTGGTACAGTAGCTTTTGTTTGCAATTACAGAGGTCAAACGTTTCCTGTAGTTTTTCACCAGGTTTGCACACACTGCAGCAGGGATTTTGGCCCATTCTCCAGATAAGCCAGGTGTCTGGGCTGTCGCTGAGAAACACAGTTGTGTTTGAGGGAGTTTGAGCTCCCTCCAAAGATGTTCTATAGGTTTTAAGTCTAGAGACTGGCTAGGTCACTCCAGAACCTTGATATGCCTCTTAGGGAGCCAGTCCTTGGTTATCCTGGCTGTGTGCTTTGGGTCATGGTCATGTTGGATGACTAGCCACGACCCATCTTCAATGCTCTGAGCGAAGGAGGTGTTCCCTAAAATCTCACAATACATGGCCCCAGTTATCCTCTCCTTAATACAGTGCAGTCACCCTGTCCCATGTGCAGAAAAACACCCCCAAAGCATGATGCTTCCACCCCTATGCTTCACAGTGGGGATGATGCTTTTTGGAATTGTATTCATGACTCCTCTGGATCATCCAAATGGTCATGGGCAAACTTAAAATGGGCCTGGACATGTGCTGATTTAAGCAGGGGAACCTTCCGTGCCATGCATGACTTTAAACTATGACGTCTTAGTGTATTACCCACAGTAACCTTCGAACCAGTGGCGCCAGCTCTCATGAGGTCATTAACCAGCACCTCCCGGTGCTTTTTAGGATCATTGATACACCACAAGGTGAGATCTTTTTTCACCAAGCTACTTGGCAATTGCCCCGTACCCCTTTCCAGCCTTGTGGATGTCTACAATTTTGTCTCTGGTGTCTTTGGAAAGCTCTCTTTGGCCATGTTAATAGTTGGAGTCTTACTGATTGTGTAGTGTGGGCTGGTGTCTTTATGCAGCTAATGACCTCAAACAGGTGCTTCTAATTTAGAATAATAAGTGGAGTGGAGGTAGACTTTTTAGAGGCGGACTAACAGGTCTTTGAAAGCCAGACTTCTTGCTGATTGGCAGGTGATCAAATACTTATTTGCAGCTGTAACACACAAATAAATTATTGTAAAAATCATACATTGTGATTTCCAGATTTTTTTAAGATTATGTTTCTCACAGTGGACATGCACCTAAGATGAAAATTTCAGACCCCTCCATGATTTCTAAGTGGGAGAACTTAGTCGCAAGGTGTTCAAATACTTATTTTCCTCACTGTATATCATGATTTTGGATGAAATTATGATACCAGCCCAGCAGACCTCAAACAATCCCCCTCCCCCAGACAGATACCACATCACCCCAAAACGTGATTTGAGTCTGGAAAAAGTGACAGTTTTTCACATTGAGAGTTAACTGGGTTTGAGTGCTAAAGATCAGTACAGGTGTATCTCGTGTACCAAGGGCATAGGGTATGCATCACGAAAGGTCTCGGTGTTCAGACTCTGGTAGTTCACAAAAAAACAGAAAGATCCACCCTGCTTGGGTACTAAAACAATATGAGCAGCCCAAGAGGAGGATTGGGTCCAGTTATGTTATTCTTTAGCATTTTTGAATGTGTTTTTTTAATAATGTTCTGCTTTTGAGTGGAAATATTATACACTCTTCTCATTTTAGGGACTTCACCACAGTGAAGTACAGGAGTACAGGGAGTACAGGAGCGAGCTGAGCACACAACCCTGAGGGGCTCCTGTGTTGATGGTGAGTGAGGAGGATGTGATGCTGCCTATCCTTACCACCTGCCGTCGGTCCGT